>CAUYQV010115452.1:0-49502 GCA_963574575.1 Galagoides demidoff
ATGAGAGGAAAAAAAGAAGGTGCCAAAGGAGGCATCTGGGACATCATAACAGAACACATGAATGGAATGTGGATTGCCCAGGTAGAGATTTATTGAGCCATTGCACTACGGAGAACACTGTAGCAAGTCTGCTGGTGACACAGAGTCCACAGTGCACAGCAGAGAGCATGATGTGCTAAGTGGCACAGAGAGGTACAAATTAACTCCCAGAGTTCAAGGATGGGGTATTGTATCCAACTGGGGACATTTGGAAGGGCTTTGAGAGAGATGAGAGCATCTCTCATCTTGAGTTGTACTCCAAAGGGCAGGGCTGTGATGGGATTTGAAGGGCCCTGGATGAAGTTGCCACTGTGACTGGCAGAGAAAGACACAGATGAGCAGTCATGGCTCCTAACACAAGCCCGGCTGGAGGAGAGCTATGGACCCTTCGGGAGCAGTCTAAGGCCCAGAGTCCTACTGGACACAAATGAGGGAGATGCCGGGCCTCTTGCTTGTTATTGGCCCTAGTAAGAGGGCACCTGGCCAGAGCTTTCCATAGGAGGGCCTGGCCATGGCGATGGGGCAATGCAGACAGGAGGCTCTGCCACTCAGCAGGTTCTTGGCCTGGCCCAAGGCCCTGGAGCATCTTGGCTCCCCATCAGTGCCCATCCATGGCCTGGCAGGCTGCCCACCCAGCAGCTCAGAGCAGAAACCCTGTCCAGGGTGCCAGCTGCCCTGGGTGTGGCTGCCCTGTCTGCAGGCAAGGGCGGGTGACTCATGAAATTATCACCGAGGCTGTGCAGGGCTGGGGCTGGGCCGGGCAGGTGTCTGTGAGACAGAGAGAGCACAGAGGCCTGCTCAGCCTTCGCAATGGCCACGCACCCCCCACTCCTGCCAGTTCTGCAGCTCTCACGACTCTTCCCTGGGCCACTGCTCCCCTCCCAAATGCTAGCGATGCTTCCAGCACAGGCAGCAGGGGCAGCACCTGCAGGAGCCTCCTCTCAGAGTCCTCTCCTAACTTGGTTTTAAAGCTCAAGGTTGTCACTCAATCCCCACCCCCATCCACCTGCCAAAAGGGGAGGAGGAGATCGTGCCCCTACCTGGGAGAAGCAGGACCCAGACACCAAGGCCTTCCCAAGGCCATGTCACTGTGCCTCTCTGCACTCAGTTGCCTCTTCCAGCCAACCAAAGGGCTTGATTAGATGGCCTCTGAGGTCCCCTCTGCCTCTGAAGTTCTGATGTCTCCAAGGGCAATAATGATAGCCACAGTTGCAGACAACAGTGCCAGTGAGGAGAGGAGGAACAGCAGGGGCAGTTGGAGAGGGCCTGTGAGTAGAACTTAGAGAGAGGTATGGCCCACTCCCAGGGCAAGGAGGAATGCTGGGAGGCTCCGATATTAGGGGGATGGGCATGAGCTGGGGATTTGGTCCTGGATGGCGTATCTAACGTAGAGTCTGGAAGAGACAGCAGTTAGGAGGCTAGGAAGTACTGCTGGAGGAAGGAAGAAATTCTGCTTCTTATTAAGCATCTATCTACAGGGTACCAAGAACTGTGATAGACATTTTACACATAATACCCATTTGTGGTCACAAGAATCTTATGAGATAGGTGTTACTGATTTGATGTCATAAATGAGGAAACTGAGGTACTGAGAGGTTATGTGGCTTGTTCAGTGTCACACAGCTGGCAGTGGCCAGGCTGGGATACCACCATGCTCTGTTGACTCCAAAGTCCCTGTTCTTTTTCTCCCAGGTACACCTTGGAATCTGTGTGGAGTGGCTTTGGGCTCCAGACAGAACTGGGGCTGAGCAGGATCCCAAGGCTATTGCTCAGGCCAGGGGCCCTGGTCCTATCAGGAGACTGCAAAACAGCAGTGCTGGCCAGCAGAAGAGGGCAGGTGGAACGGAAGAAGCCGGAGTATGCCAATATTGGGAGGATAGAACTAGAATTTGGGTTGGCAGAGGGGCGGGATATGGGCAAATGTGGTGCTGACAGCAGGCAGTCAGCACGGGCTGGGTCCCTGTGTGTTATTCATCACCTTACCTCCCTCTCTTCTCTCCTACCAGCCCCACCCAGAGAGACCAGCAGGGCAGCTCTGAGAGTTGTGGCATGTCTGAGAGCCCTAGGTGCACACCCTGGCCTCACCCTGTAGCTGGCCTAGCCCAGCACACCTCAGACATACTTAGGCCCTCCTTCCTGGGCCTCCTTGCCCAGCCCCTTTCTGCCTCTCCCCTCCCACTGCCAGAACTTCCCCCTCAGCTCCCAAGAGCAGAGCAGGATGGTGTGAATGGGCATAGGCCAGCCCTCTGGCCCCAGCCCTTATGCATGGGGGATCCATGGCCTCTGTTGTCCCCACCCTCTCCTATGTCCCTCCTTCGCCCTCCCATGGTGGGAGCCTTTCTGTGCATCCTTTACCTTCCAGGCACCAGTGGCTGCAGCAGGGACCTAGGGTGGCTCACCCTCACACCACGAGTCAGCCTGGGAGTCTGTTCCATTCTTGGACCTGGTAACCTGAGGGCAGTGAGGGTCTAGGAATCTGGAAGGAATCACCACATTGACTCCTTCATTTGAGGCATCATTTATTCAGATCCTTGAGAAGATAACTTCCTAGATTGGCTTTTCCTGAGAGGTCCAGGACCAGGTAGAAGGTGAACAAATTCTCACTTTCTCATATAAATTTCCCTTAGGAAGTGAGAAAGGCAGCTGCTCTCATAGAAGCTGGGGTGCGGGGGTTGGGGATGGTGGGGAGGGGGTGGGCTGGGGGCTGTGCCTTCTGGGGGTATCCCTGCCAGCAGGAGGTGAGGACAAAGGTCCTTAGAGAAACTGGCCAGGATGCACTAAGCCCAAATTACTAGAAAGACCTGGGAAGGGTAGGACGTGCCCTTTGCTCCAGAGCAACATATGGGTTCAGTTCAACAAAATAACTCCTTACTGAGCACCTGATGGGTACCAATAATGAAAACAGTAAGGAAACAGAAATGAATAGCACACTTCCCTTCCCTCAGGCTGCTCGAGATCCTATGGCCATGTGAATACGTACGGTGGCATGAGATAGGACTGTATCATAGGTAGGCATCAGGTACAAAGGGCCTCAGAAGGGGGATTGAATTTGGTTGGGGGATTCCTCCATAAGGGTGGATAAGACTGACAAGTGGTGGGAAGGCAGGAGTTAGGAGGGTCTTGTCACCTCCTTGTTTAAGACCTGTCAATGGATTCTTATTACTCTTAGAATACAATTTAACCCCCAGTTGAGAAGATCCAGTGCGATCCTGCATTGTTCAATGCAGTGGCCACTAGCAACAGGTGGTTTCTGAGCACTTGAAATATGGGTAGTGTGTCTAAGGAACTCAGTTTTTACTTCATATAATTTGAAGTGATTTAAATAGCCAGCCCAGACATAGAGCATCTCCACCACCACAGAGAGGTCAGCACAGGCTGCCTGCCACGCTTGTGCTCACCTCGTCTCTCTCTTGGTCTGTGAATTCCAAGGACACAACTATGTTCATGGCTTGTACACTCACTGTTCCCTCTGCCTGGAGCACTTCCCCACTCCCGAGATGGGCAGCCAGGTCTCAGCGCACTCTGCCCGCTGTGGCTAAGCTGTGCCTCTCTGTACTCTCGCCTAGCCTCTCATTTGTTTTCTTCACAGCACTTAGTAGAATTTGCGATCATCTTGACTGCGTATTTCCAAGTTTACTCTTTGACCACCCCCTTAGAACATAAGCCCCCTCAGAGTGGATCTGGCTTTTTCATCATTGCATCCCCAGGGCCTGGGTGATGACCAGCCCATTTAGGCACACCATACATATTCTGGAGCTTGACAGAGAGTGCCCCACGTAAAGGGAATAGCGTAAATACGAAGGCACAGGGGCAAGCTTCGGCATGGGATGAGGGCTGCTAAGGAAATAAAATAATAAGGGGAGAAAACACAGAGGGTCTTTAGAGATGGGGAGGGGGCAAGTGGGCTCCTTAGGGAATGTTATAAAGTTCCTGAGTTAGGCAGTCATTGAAGAGCCTGCTATCTAGCCAAAGGATTTCAGAAAAAGGTTTGACAGTAGGGAGCTGGCCCCATGGGCACTGTCCAGGAAGTCCTAAGGTGTCTGAAACAGAGATCATTTGCAGAGGGACTGGCCTAAATCAGGTGGGGGCATCCTGGCAAGCATAGTGGTTCAGAAAGGAAGGTAACCTCTTCTAGCTTCCTGGGGTGTTCACATCAGTTTGGCTCAGGTGGAGGCGGTCCCCTCACCTGAGAGGCTGAAAACCGAGTGAGGAGAAGCTTCAGCCTAGACACTTAGAAGCAGCAAGAGTCCCGGAGACCTCTCAGCCTTCACGAGGCTGGTCCTCCCACCTGACTCAGCCTTTCCCTCTTCCCCTCTTCTCTAGAAAATAAGCTCTGTGCAGACACTTCATCCTCTTCATCATTGTATCCTCAGTGCCTGGGACAGGATCTATCACAAGTAGAGGCTGGATAAATATTTGTGAAATAAATGAATGTATATTCCACTTGTTAGTTAACATTCGAGTCACAGGATGTGAAGTATCTGAGAGCCTTGAATGTTGAGAATGAAATCTAGGTCACACTTAATGCTCTAGGGCAAGCAGCAAAGAGAATTAGAAGCCCATTCATACTTAATTCCTTCCAGGATGAAAATTTACTCTTTTTTTTTTTTCTCAGAATCAAGTCAAAATTGTCTTCTTTCAGAAAGATTTCCCCAGAACACCTCCACACTCCCAGCCCAAATTCACTCCTACTCATTAGAATATTTTTATCATCTAAATACAGTATACATTCTGACAGTCATTGAAAGCGTGTCATTTCAGAGTGCAGGTCATGTGACCATGCCTCCCTGACATCAATTCTTCATATTGGGAGTGCTACCCTCTGTTCTGGTTGATTTATGATATAGGTCCCCTCATGGGTTGGGGTGAAGGCAAGCAGAAAAGAGAGAGGGGATGGAAATAGCTTTCGCATCCTGCCTCAAAACCATACAACTGAACCTCAGACCAATCCTTCTGGCCTTGCACCTCCCTCCCCCAACCCAGATGTGTGACTTGACTATCCCTTCCTCTTCTTCTCTTCACTTGGAAAGACCAATCTACTTAGGAGCCATCCAATCTACTTCCTCTCTTTATAGCTTTGATGCCAGGGATGGAAGAAGGGATTTGTCTAACACAAAGAAGCTAGTTAGTGACACACCTGGAAGTGGAACTCAGCTAGCCTGACTTTTGTGCCACATGATGGAAATGGATGCTGGTGAAGGACTGATTCTTAGGAGGGTTTTGAAGCCACTGTTTGTCACAGGGAAATCAGAAAGAAGGGTGACAGTGCTGCTGCCCACCCCGTAGGGTTGTAAGGCCTCAAATGACAGGGTCATATGCAAAGCTCAGATCCTTGCCTGTTTACTTGCTCAGAGTAAATGTTGGCTATTGTTATGAGTGTATCAAAATAGAGAAGGAGCTAGAAAAATCGAACTGTATATCTGGAAGCAATTTTAAAGATAATCAGCTTCAGCTTCCATGGACTTGCCTTTTATAGGAATATGGGCTACTCCAATCACCTCCTCCAGGGCCCATCTACATTCTAGAAGGTAGAAAAATGATTATTTAAAGACTTAATTAACATTTATTATGGCTAGTCTATTAGGTTTTAGATAGGCCCAATGCGTGATACAATGGAGATGTATTTTTATATGCTGTCATGTATACTTTATAGTACATTGGGGCCCTTATATAATCGGCGTGTGCTGTACTTTAATGCCCATTTTATAGGACTTTTATAAGGGAGGCTCAATAGTATGGTGAAATGAGTGCTGGACCAGGAGTCACCTGGCGGCCTGGTTAGAATGGAGGCTCTGCCACATTCAGGCTGGGACACTGTGGCAAATTTGGAGCATGGCTGGATGAAGTCCAAGGCTCTGTCCTGCCCTGGCAGTCTATGGCTGGAAGTAGACTCTTACTATATTAAGTGGTGATAGAAGTTCACAGGGTTTTTTTGTTTTTGTTTTTGCAGTTTTTGGCTAGGGCTGGGTTTGAACCCACCACCTCTGGCATATGGGGCCGGTGCCCTAGTCCTTTGAACCACAGGCACCGCCCAGTTCACAGGTGTTTTGTATCCATGTAGGATACACTTTTAGTCACGTCTCTGGTAGAAACACAACCCTCAGTTATAAAACTGTTTCTGTGGGAAAACACGGTCTGCCTTCCAATGCAAGTTGCTACCAGGAATGCCTTCTAAGGAAAAATTGGGACTCCCAACATAGAACCCCTACTTTGATCTTTCCTCAACATATAATTTCAACAAGCATAGATTTCTAATTGTCCCTTTCTCTGCAGATGAGAAGGGCAAACTAAATGCAAAGTGGGTGAGCTGTGAGCAGGAACTACAAATGACAGCAAGAGTGACAGCTGGTGGAGACCCAGACACTAAGGAGCTGACTGAACTGTACTACTACACAGTTCAGTAATGAGTGTCCAGAATGAGAAACCAGAGTCATCAAGAAGTTTGGCAAATGGGTTCCATATCATTTGCTTTAGGAGGCATACCTTAGGTTTTTTTTGTTGTTGTTGTTGAGACACAATCCTCTCTCTGTTGCCCCAGGCTGAAGCGCCATGGCATCAGCCTAGCTCACAGCAACCTCAAACTCCTTAGCCTCCTGCCTCAGCCTCCCAGTAGCTGGGACAACAGGCGTCTACCATGAAGCCTGGCGAATTTTTCTAGTTTTAGTAGAAATGGGGTGTCACTCTTGCTGATCGCAAATTTTTGAGCTCAAGCAATCCTCCTGCCTCAGCCTCCCAGAACGCTAGGATTACAGGTGTGAGCCTCCGTATCCAGCCAAAATGTGATGCCTTTTAGAAAGATTTTGATCAAAGTACTTAAAAAAAACACTTAGCTCTTATTAATTGCAAATTCACTGATATGGCCTATGTCTGTGAGGATGCAACATGACAGCAGCATCACTGCACATACCTCAGGGGTGAGCGGACTGGAGGATGCACACTATAGTCCTAACAAGTTCACAGCCAAGTCATTTTAGGGGTAAGGCAGCTTTCCAGTTTTTCAATAAGAACTGGGTAGGAGTTAAGTTAGACTTAACTTACCTTAAATCAGCTATTAGTCGTTTATTCATTCATTTAAAAATATTTTTTATTGGGTGGCACCTGTGGCTCAGTGAGTAGGGCGCTGGCCCTATATACCAAGGGTGGCGGGTTCAAACCTGGCCTCGACCAAACTGTACCAAAAAATAGCCAGGCGTTGTGGTGGATGCCTGTAGTCCCAGCTACTCGGGAGGCTGAGGCAAGAGAATCGCCTAAGCCCAAGAGCTGAAGGTTGCTATGAGCTGTGATGCCACAGCACACTACCTAGGGTGACAAAGTGAGACTCTGTCTCTAAAAAATTGTTTTTATTGAGTGCCTAATATATGCCAGGCGATGTTTTAGGAGGATGTAAGTCTGGAATTTCAGAAAGGACTGTTCACGTGGTGTTTTACCAAGGCATACCACAAATGACAGGTATACTACTTTGTGGTTTTCTATCTGAAGTTTAGTCCTTGGTGTGGCCTTTCTGCCCCTACCTTACTCTCTTCAGACTGGAAGCTGACTTGAAGTAGGATTGTCCATAATATCCAGCATTCCTTTTGGGCAGGAGCTGTGCTTCAGCCATTAGCTTGGGAGCCCCCACTGACAGGGCTGGCCTCTGCCGTGACCACAGTAGAGAAGGAGATGGGCACCTGGCTCTCCTGGGCAGCCCGGTGGAGAAAGGATCCTTTTTTTCCTAGAGAGAGGTCTTCCTCGGTTCCTAGGCTGAGCACATACTTTCTCTATGAGCCAGCAGGAACAGGACAGAGGGGCGTCTCCCTGGGGCCCCAGGGCCAGCAACCTGTCTGGCTCCCAAGGAGAGCACAGGGAGAGAAAGGAAGAGCGAGCAGGAAGATGCAGGTCGTCCCACCCCAGGCACTCGCAGCCCTGCCCCCCAGGAGCGCTGGCTCCCGCAGCGGCAGTGCCCTGCAGCTCCTTGTCTGAGCGCTGCTACGCGCAGCCCGGTGGAGTGGGTGGTGCAGGACAGGGGTGGTATATCCTGTCTGACGGAGGGCGGGCCTCGCCAGTGCAGGGACAAGCCTGGGTGGAGGTGCCACGAGCAGCTGCCGGGAGCCCTCACGCGGACCACGCACTCTATGGCCATAGGAAACCGCTGAGCGCGAAAAGAGCACGCTCCCTCCCGCCTGCCTGTCCGCAGCACCGCACCTCGCCGCGCCTCTCCGCTCTCCCAGGACCCGGCCCGCGCGCGTCTCCCGCCACCATGAACCACTCTCCGCTCAAGACCGCCTTGGCGTACGAATGCTTCCAGGACCAGGACAACTCCACGCTGGCTTTGCCGTCGGACCAAAAGATGAAGACTGGCACTTCGGGCAGGCAGCGGGTACAGGAACAAGTGATGATGACCGTCAAGCGGCAGAAGTCCAAGTCTTCCCAGGCGTCCACACTGAGCCACTCCAACCGAGGTAAAGGTCCAGCGCTCGCGTGGTCTGTGCGCCCCTTCCCAGCGCGCCTCCACTCGGCGTCAGGGACCGAGGGGCACGCGGATCCCGGAGCTACAGAGAAGGGACCGGCTGCCAGCCTCAGCCAGGTTCTGCTCTGAGTTCCCCACTGGTTCCCACAGGGTGGAGCCGTCCAGAAACCTGCTTGCCTGCTTCACGAGCTCAACGACAGGCAAGGGTGGTTGGTTCACTGGGGGACACGGCCAGGAGCATCTGTCCAGAGCGACAGGAGGCTAAGGATCTCTCGCCGCCGGTTCTTCTGCGGGAGCCCTGGGTCTGGACCGCTTTCCCTTTCCAATCCTGTTCTAGGGATCGCCCTGCTGGTTGTCCCGCCTGGCTGTCCTGGAAGCCACGGCCTCTGCACTCACCAGGAGTTGTATGCCACCCTCCCTCCTTCCTGGGCTTCCTATTTCCTCAGCCTTCAGCCCGCAGCTAAGGCCTAGCACCCAGGCCAAGGGGGCTCCCAGGCCTGGTGGGGACTGTGTTCCCCGGGGGGTAGGGATGGGGCTGGGGCTGGATGAGAATGTCACTGAGAGGGGAGTGCCGACTGGGGAGAAGCACTGCAGGACAGAATTTGAGGTGGCACAGGGAGCGGGAACAAGTCCCCTGAATTGCAAGGCACTTAGCAGGAGCCTCATAGGAAGAGGTGAGCCTGCTTGGAAGGTCACTGCAGGGCCAGGGGGCACCTTGAGTCAGGGAGAGGGGTCAGGGATGTACTCTTTCCCAAATGTGGAAGCCTTCTTTCCCACCAGATCCTCCCTACCCCATCCAGCTTAAGTAGAAACAAACACCTGATGGGGACAGGAGGGAGTGAGAGTGGCAGGTTCCCCCTGGGCTCAGGGAAGACCTCAGCTGAGCCCTTCACTGGTACTTTTCCAATCTGAATGGAGGCCTGATATCCCCTCCCCCATGCTCTGTGACTAGGACAAAGGGATAGGACCCTGGAGACTCATGAAGGAAAGTGCAGTAACTGACAGGGACATTTGTGGAGACTTTTTAGACCAAATACTTTGATGCAAAGGATTCCCAGTAAGAATGGCACACAAGGGAGTAAACCTTCTATTTGTGCTGCCCACGGTAAAGCAGTACAGGTCAACCAAGACTTATTTATTAAGCCACCCCCTTAGGAGAAAATGAGGGGCAGGGGATAGTAAGGAGGAAGGCGACAAAGGAGACAGACTTCTGTCCATTCCCCCATCGCACACACACACACACCAGCTCACACTTTCTACCGCTGCCCACCCCTACCTCCCATTCCTGAGTGGTCCCAGGTAGAGCTGAGGAAGAGAAAACAGCTGGTAGAGGACCTCCCCATGCCCCAGACCTAAACGCCGTTGCTGCTCCAGGTGCCCTTTGCCCTTGTCAGGGCTCCTGGCTCCTGTCCTACCAGATTTCCACTCAAGGTCAGGCGCCTCGAGAAGTCTGCCGCCTTCCCTTTTCTTTAGTGCCTTATGTAGCTGCCTACTGGCCTCTTTTGGAAGTAGGTTCCCATTTCTGGCTGTAGCCCAAGGGCATAGCTCAAGCCACTCTACTCTCTGGCTAGGCTTGTGGTCTCATTCCTACTCCCATTCCCACTCCATCCTAGACAGAGCTCCTGGCTGGTAGTTCCAGAAAAGTCTCAAACTGGCTCCGACACCCCAAACAGCCCTTCTTCTTCCCACCTGTTGGGATATTGGCTGAGTGTCTGTTGTCACTAAGTTTCTGGCCTTGATCTTTGTGGGTAACATCCATCTCTGTTTCTCCATCCTAAAATCCCCCAGACAAGGGAGGGTTGACCCTCATGGCTAACACATCTCTCTCAAAGACTGGCCCTGTATGTGTGTGCCTTCTACCCTCAGCCTGTAGGGAAGTTCTGAAAAGGGGCCATTTTCCCCAGAGGCATCCTAGCTGGAAGAGGCAGTCCAGCCACTTGGAGCTGGTGTTTCTGGTTTATCTGGCTTTGTTGTCATCAGATTTCTCTGTCTTCTCCATCAGAAACGCCCAAGCATTCCCTCTGTGCTCTGTGGTCACCTCCACTCAGTCTGCTCCCTCTTTCTTAGGTTGATTTACATGACATGAGTCTGCTTTGGTTCCTGGGAGGGAATGAGTTAGAAGCCATGGAAGGACCATGCCCCAGGACTTTTTTCTTGCTCCTGACAGACTCAAATTCTACTTACATCTCTTCCAAGTGCAGAGAGCCAGGTTTTCTGGGTCTTTTACCTTCCTAGGGACTATGAATTCCATTAAACATTCCCAGTTAAGAAATATTGCTCTAAAAACACCAGATTGCCTAGCAGAATGCCCACTGCTTATGTATCCTGGGAGGGATAGTCAGTGTCAGCTGCCAGCTTTCCTCAGAGTCCCCTCCACTAGGGTTCTTGTCTGTCTTATCAATGAGGGGGAAACTGAGCCACTGAGGCCTGGAAAAAGGACCCTTATGGAAGGTCCTGGCACCAGATGCCTATCTCCACCCATTCCCTCCTTGAAACGGCAGATCAGACAGACATACACCTTGCCCTGGTCATGAAATCCCTGAGGAAGAAGAAGGGGGTCCCTGGAAACTCTATAGAAGGAGGTTGCTCTGAACCACTCACCTATCTTGGACAGGCCCTGAAGTGTTGACCCCATCATCCCATGTTTTCAGGATGTCCCTGTGTGCTTCAGGGTGGATGCTGGTGTCCTTATCTCCCAGACTGTGTGGACTCTAGAGGAAACCGAGGGGGATGTGACCACTCAGTAAAGCTCTTTGCTAGGGAAACTAGACCTCCTGAGGGTGGGAAAGGCCCCCCAGGAGTTGAGGATGAGCTGCTCTGTGTAGGGGTAGGGGGCTAGCGCACTGGTATCCAGCCTGAAAGCAAACACTTTCCATCTTCCACATCTCTAAAACTTCACTTGGAATCTCTTCCTAAGTGAAGCCATGGAAGGACCTTGCCCCAGGACTTAACCTAAATCCCTTTTGCTCCAACCCCAAGCACTCCCCTGCACCATCACTGTGAACACACACCATACATGAAGGTCAGTGAAAGGAGCTACTTTTTGACATCACTTCTCCTTCCAGGGCAATCTAAAAACTACCAGCGCCTGTGCCTGGTTTGTGTCTCCCTGGCTGCTTAGATGTCTGTGATTTTTTATTTCAGCCTTAGTCCTGAAGTTCTTCTTCTCCCTTCAATCTAAAATTGCCAGGCCTCTATCTCTCTCTGGTCAGAGATAAGTTTGAGGGTGGCATTGGGCCAGGGGAAGTATCTGGCTCCCCTTCTAAGGCTCCTGTGTCTATTGAGGCCTCTGGGGGCAGGCTTGTGCCAGCTCTACAGTGGGCACAGTAAGGAGCCGCCTTTGGTGGCTTTTTCCATTTGAGTTTGGCATGAACTTGTGCCCAAGTGAATATTCCGCTCATTCTGCACTCTTGAAGGGATTGTCCTTTCCTGACCACAGACACCACTTCTGGGGTTGTCTCCTTGGGACCAAAGCTGAGAAGGGAGATGGTAAAGGGCATTTGTGCGTTAGCTTGTTCCAGCAGTGCAGCATACTAACCCAACTTCAAATGAACCAATTCTTGTTTCTTTATAATGTATCTTGGCTTGAAGTTGTAGTTTTAGCCAGAATTTCCGTGGGCCTGTTATAACACATGCAAAAATGCTGAGTATTCTAGGGTGTTTCATAGCAAATGCTGTTTCTCCATATCCTGGCCCTTTGCTAAGCTCATTGGCAGGGATTTTTTTAAAAAAAGAGAAATTCTTCTTTTCTAGTACCAAATTATAAGTATCAATATACCCATTGTTCTAGGTTTAAAGATCTGGAAAGTGCTTCCGTAATGGGGCATGACCCCTAGAAGGTGTGTGATATTTGAACAAAATGGAGGGATGTTAATATCGCCATGTGAAGTTCTTTGTAGGCATACACCACACACACGTGCACACTTGTACACACATCCCACCTCAACACACGTGTATACACACGTACACATGCCCCCCACATACGAACACATACCCACACATGTATACACACACACCCCACCTGGCAACTTGTGCCTGGCAAGAGCCCAGCTTGTGTCTACCACTGCTGCTTATTGTATGATCTTGGGCAAGTTACTACCTTTTTCAAGTCTCTGCAACTGTCAGAGGTTGGATTAGATCATCTTCAAAGTGCTTTGTGGTGGTAACATTTTTTGGAAACAGATTTTGTTCCTCCTTACCTCTGCAAACCACTCACCCAGATGGCCTGTGGCTGGACCACAAACAGACTCCTCCCCTGGAGGTGTACCACCTGTTCTTACACATCCTCATATGCCAAAATAAAATCCTTCTTATCCATAGTTCTCAAACGTGGCTACACGTTGGAATCACTTGAGAAGTGTAAAAAATTCAAATGCCTGGGTTCTACCCCCTAGAGAGTCTGATCTGGTTAGTATGGAGGACAGCCCAGGCACCAGGACTTAAAAAACTCTCAGGCTATCTTGAAGTGTAGCAATGTTTGAGGACCACCATTCTGGTCCCATCACCCTTCATTTAGATGTAGACATAGCACAGGGTCACACACTCACACAGGGACATGTACACCTTTCTCTCTCTTTCTGTCTCTCTCTCTCACACACACACATGGGCTCCTAATGTCACAGTTCCTGGTGAGAGTCTTTCATTCTGGATCCCAGCCAGGTGGCTGAACCTCAATGCAACCCTTGCCCATCCTGACCCACCACCCTGCCCCTGCACCCATCCTATCCCCACAGATGCTCCCATGCTCTGCTCAGTCCTCAGGTTTGGTGGTGGCCACAACAGATCATCAGAAAGAGCAGCAGGATCCCAGCAGAGCCGGGCTGAACATGTTCCAGCAGAGCCAGAGGGAGTCATGTGGGCTGGTGAGCTAGAAGGGCGAACACAGGCCATAGCAGCCCAATTTGTTTTGGCATTTCTGTTCTGTACAGATGCCCAGGAAGAGGTCAAGAACCACAGCAAAGTGCCTGGTGAGGCTGTGCTGAACTCCTTGCCCTCCTCAGGGTCCTGGAAGCCCCAGAGTAGGGGAGGTGGGTCTCCAGTGCTCCCAGTAGTCTGGCAGAAGGCATGGGAGGACAGCTGGCTGTTGTCTTCCCTCAAGGCACCTAAACTATCCAGCAAACAGAGCTCACACATTCCCGCTCCCTCTTAAATATCGCCAAGGATACCATCTGAGAAGTACCTTGTGATCTCATTTAAATTCCTCTTGCTAGCACCTCACTGGGCACTGCAGTTGGAAGAAGTTTCAGGGGTTAAGTAGAGTCATTTTTGAGGATGAAAGATAATGGACTTCCTTTCTTTAGTTTTTCATGCTGATGGACAGGTGGGCTCTTTCCAAGTATAGAAGAACCTAGAAGCGACATCAGCCTTATTGAGACAGGTTTAGCAAGCAATAAACGTCCGGAGAAGCTTGCCTTATGACAATTCCCCTAACCAGCCAGGGAGAGGGATTTTGGGGGCAGGGAGAGTGGAGAAGGGGGATTTCAGATGATCTCTACCCTGGGGAAAGCTTATTGGTCAGGCAGGTTGATATCCCAAGAGCCTTCTTTATGTAGAACCTGGTTCTGATATTGGGGATATACAGTGTGGATCTAGTGACAATGAAGAGTCCCTGCTTGGCTGGGGAGATCTAGGCTCTACTTTCTGGGAGAAGGATACATAGGGGCACACACGACACACAGAGCGAACAGAAGCTACACGCCCAGAAACACACAAGCCAGCACAGAGTACACTTAGCACTTGGACAGAATGCTGACGTGGTTATAGGGGAGGGTCTGAAGTTCCCAGAGCTGGGTGGGACGATCTTTAAGAGAAGCTGATTTTTGAGAAAGGTTCTGAGTGCAGGGGGAGGGTTTGAGAAGAAGAGAAAGAATGTTTCTGGTGCAGTAGGTGTGCCCTATTTGAAAGCTTGGAGGTGGAAAAGGATGAGTCATCCTGCAAAGGTCTCCCTGCCCCCACTGCAGAGCAGGCCATGTATCCTAAAGCAGGGGCTGCCCCCATTTCAAAGGTTTTGTAGGTGAGGATGCTTGGGTTGTGCTGATGACACAAGAGAGAATCAGCCAGTCCTGGTCTAAGGCACCAAAGGGAAGCAGCATGTCAGGACGCTGATCATGTGAGTGGTAGTTTCTGAGACTGTTTTACACCCTGAAACACTGGCATAAAAGGAGACAAGCTATGTGGACAGAGCAGCTCATACTGCTTGTATGCTAGGGAAAGGAATGTGTGCTCTGAGATGTTTGCCCTCTGGCCTTGGGGTTCTGTGAGAGGTCAGACACCTCCTGAGAATGTGCACAGGTTGCACCAGCTGCCAGTGTCACTGAGGAGCCAGCATCTCTTTGCTCACTACACATGCTCCCATCTGGAGAGAACAGTGGGAAGGCCGATACTTGGCTGGAGAATAGGGGTGGTTCTGTGGGCTCAGCTGGGTATTAGAATCCTCTCCTTATGCCTCTGGGACTTGAATCCTCTTCCAGGAGGTAGCCTTAGATATTGTGGAGCTGTGTGTTTGCCCCATCATCCACCAGGGACCCCTTTGGGTAGGAGGAAGGCCTGGATGAGTAGCATCCAAAGACCTGGACCCCATTCAGTATTAAGTGTGGCCATTGAGCCTCCAGGCACTAGATCACCTTCACCACAAGGGCTAGAAGGGGAGAGGAGGTGGTAGACAAAAAGGGCCAGTTCAGGCCAGTTAGGACCAGATCCAACTAGAGCAGCGCCTTGTGCCCAGGGGCCTGAGGAAAGAAGAGACGTGGTCAGTGCTTCAGAGAGTGCCCAAAGCACATGGTGGTGGAGAATGGCACAGCATGGGACAGAGATTGGACCAGGTGTCATTCGCCAGGAAAGCCTTCTTAGAAGGGAGTTCTAGAAACATCTGGGACCAGATAAAGTGAGCTGTCACCATTGCACTCATTAGAGTGCAATGTTGAATTGACTTTTAGAGGATATTGCTTACCAGCCAGATGTCCCAAAATCAAGAAGTGGGGAGATCGATTCTGTTGTGGAAGCAGCACTCTTCCAGGCACAGCTTGCCTGCCGCACTACTACTTGGTGCAGGGTGCAAGGTGTAACTTCAGCTATGAGACAGCTCTGGGCTCCTGCTCCACCCCCTGCCACCTCCTTCCTGCCCTAAGTACTGCTGCCTCCTGTCAGAGCAGCTGTGCAGGCTGTCATGATGGCAGCCTCACTCTCACAGGAGCCAGGCAGACCCCCAACTGCTGATGTGTCTTAGGGAATGACTTCAGGTGCTGCCTGGAAGGGCCTGGAGGCCTTGGCCCAACCAGAATTGAGAATGACAATTCCCACCTGTCTTTACCAGAGTCACTGCTGGGACATAGGGAACCGGCTTTGGAAATTCCACCCTCTACTTCCATGTGTCCATGGATCCACCCTTGGTTCCATGGCAGAGAGGCCTCTACCTTCACAGGCAGGAGAGGGCATGAGAGGGAGGTAGGCAGGTGCAGGGCATGGAAGGAGCAGAGGGAGACCCAGAAGGAGAGCACCTTCATGCTGACAGTCCCCTCCTGGAAGTCAAGGAAGCCCCTGTGGGAGCCCCCACACCAAACCTCTCCTAACTGGAGTCCTCTCTCTGGGTCTCCATAGAAATCTGTCTACCACCACTCAAGATCTTTTACCCAGGGGCAGCTGGCTGACCCATACCTGCCCTTTGGTGAGAAATACCTGCTTGCCAGGCACAGGCCAAATGAACACTGGCCTGCCAAGCCTTAGAAGGGTTGATGGAAGTGGGCTGGACAAAAGGAAGACGGGAGAGACATGGTCATTGGCTGCTGAAGGTCCCGACCATGCATGTGCCTAGTGAGCACCAGCCCTGAGTAACTGAGCCCCCAGGATTGCCTCTGGCCTCCCCTGCACAAGAGCAGTCTTTCCAAGGAGCTGCTGCTGGAGGGATGGGGAGGGATGGGCTGCCTGTACTCAACAGGGAGCTTGGAGGAAGTCAGAGACTCAATGGGCCACGCTACAGCTAAGCATCTGAAGATGTCACTCATGGTGGAGGCCCTTCCAGAGTTGGGGCTGGCCCTGGCCCTGAGGCAGGCAGCAAAGGTTCAGCCTTTGATGTCTGTCCTTCCTCCTCATAAGTTGAACCCTACCTCCGGGAGAAAAGGAGTCAGGCTTCTCTGAATGCCATCAGGAATGTGTCACTGTAATCACATAACTACAGAACATTAGAATTGTACGGGACCTTTTAGGGGGTAGAGGCCAACCCCTTCTTTTGACTGAACAGGAAGCTGAGGCTTGCCCAACTGCCAGAACCAGGACTAATGTCAACATCTCTAAGCTCCCAGGACAAGTTGTGCTACCACCGCCTGACAGCCCTTATGTCCAGGGGGTCCTCCATGTAGGGACAGGGGCAAGGAATTGGGCAATGCCCTCTGCTGTGGAGTGTGAGTAGTTATCTGACATTGGACAGAGGAGCTGCCACCAGGCAGGGATACCTGCCTGCTTCTAAAGCTGCCCCTCTGCTGTTCCTTCTTCTCCCAGCTCAGAAATCTAGCCCCCAAGGGAAAGGTTGGGGAGTCTGAGTGGGTGTGGCTGGTGGGGAGGAACTAATTTCCCAGGTGAGATCAGGGTCAAACTCTCTTCCCCCTGGACAGGGTTTCTGATAGGGGAGTATGACCATTGCTTTAGAGAAAAGGAGTGCATATCCCTGTTGGGAAGCTCTCACTGGATCCCACTTACCTTCATTCCCAGAGGCCATCATTTAAAAAGAGTGTAGGGCAGGCCTTGCTCTGGGCATCTAGGCCACAGAGCCATGGCTTGCCCCTTGCAGTTTCCAGGATAGTCAAGGGAATGGACACCAAGCAGAATGAGACTTAGGCTACAGAGAACAGGACAGTATGTATTTAAAGGTGTGAGAGATTGTCTTGATCAACGCTAGTCAGAAAAGGCTTCCTGGAGGATGTGGGGTCTTGAGCTTGGCTTTGTGAGATACGTGAGATTCGATGGCTATGGTGGAGGAGAAAAAGCAGATTCAGCAAGGAGTGAGCAAAGTCATGAGCATGTCACCATTGGCCATGTTTCAAAGAAAGTAGTACAGGGCACAAACCAGCGTGCTCAGAGCCAAAGCTGTCCCTTAGGGCCCCCCTGCCATCCAGTGAAAGGGAGAAGAGAGAGGTGGCTCTACCAGGAGGCCCAAATCCAATTCTGCTTTCTGTGATTCAAAGCCATTTTGCCGCTAATAACCCTAATAACACTCTGTTTTCCCTTGTAGCCTGTCATTTGTGGGTCTCTAAGCACTCCAAAAACATTAATTAATCTTCACTGGGCCTTTGAGGTTGATCACTAGCTAGAGCACATCGTAGGTGAAGGAAGGGGCAGATGTTTACCTGGTCATTGGAAGGGGCCTGGCTGAGAATTAAATCCACAATCCTGCCCCAAATCAGACCAATCAGCCATCACTGCTGGACCAGGAATGTCACGATCCTGCCTGCCCTCCCTGAGTGGGAAGCTTAGTCTTATGGAACATGCCGTGCTGGTTCCCTGGGGTGGAATGGCAGTGCTCCAAGGCCCTCCAGACCAATTCCTGACCTGTAGGTGTCCATTTACTCCAAGTGGCAGGGAAGCCATTATGCCTCTGGGAAGGGGGCAGCCAAGACTCTTAGAGCTGTCCCTGCCGCAGGCTGTGGTGGTCCTTTCCTTGGCCCTGGCAGTGGAGATAGATGGAGGTGACTAGCAGATGACATTCTCTGTCTCCCTCCTCCAGGAGCTATTTTCTTCTCCATGGACATGGTGGACCTGGATGCTCAAGGGATGCCCTGGGGAAAAGGCCCGGTGAAGATCATAGCTATCCCTATCTTGACTTCCTTCCTTTGCCTTCCAGGTTCTATGTACGATGGCTTGACTGACAATTACAACTATGGGACCACCAGCAGGAGTGGCTACTATTCTAAGTTCCAGGCAGGCACTGGCTCTTGGGGATATCCGGTAAGGGAGTGCTTTTACTTTAAAAGACCTAGGACCTTTGTGAGGACGGTTTGGGATTTTAGATGCGAAATCTGTATTGGTTGCTAAAGAGCGATGCTGGCTTTGGCCCATGAGTTGTGCCTAGATCTGTGTGCTTGGCCATTATTTCATAGAGGCTCCTGGGTAAGGGCTGATGGGATATTTTTTAATGTCTCAAATGAGGACACTTTAGAGAAAGCAGCAAAGAGTGCCCAAAACAAGTCCATTTCCCAACATGTTGGATTTGATCATGGATTTGGGAAAAGTTGATATTCTTGAGGTCCATTTGTGGACCAGTTTAGATGTTTCTAGGAAAATCCTAAGGGGCCATCTCTCTTCAGTCTGTACTGGTGGCTGAAGAGGTGACTCCAGAAGGTCCTGGAGACCAGCAGAGCATGTCCACAGTGGTGACTCCTGTTGCATGCTGTAGTGGGGTGTTACTTAAGCTTATCAGTCAGACAAGCTTGGGTTTCAATTCTATTTCTGCCACTCACTCAGCATGTGACTTTGGGCAAACTACTTCAAACTCTGGGCCTCAGTTTCTATATGTGCAAAGTGGGTATAACGAAGTCTGTTTCATGGAGATGTTTTCAGGATGACGTAAACTAATGTACAAGAAAAATACTGATGAAAATAATTCTTGAGATCATTTTTATTTAACACAGGTAGAGATTATTCTAGATCCTTTAATCCTGACTTTCTTTTTTTTTATTGTTTGGGATTCATTGAGGGTACAAAGAACTAGGTTACACTGATTGCATTTGTTAGGTAAATTCCCTCTTATAATTGTGTCCCACTCCCAAGAGGTGTGTCATACACTGTGACCCCCATCCCCCTTCCTCCTCCCCTCTCCCCCCTCCCTCATTCCCCTACCCACTACCTTGAATTAGATCATCTGCTGCCTTCATATTAGAATTGAGTACATTGGATTCTTGCTTCTCCATTCTAATGATGCTTCACTAAGAAGAATGGGTTCCACCTCAATCTAGGTTAATACGAAAGATGTAAAGTCTCCATCTGTTTTAATGGCTGAATAGCATTCCATGGTATACAAACATTACAGCCTGTTAATTCATTGCTGGGTTGGTGGGCATTTAGGTTGTTTCCACATTTTGATGATTATAAATTGAGCTGTGATAAATATAGTGCAAATGTCCTTATAATAAATTTTTTTTTCTTCTGGGTAGATGACTAGTAATGGGATTACAGGATCAAATGGGTAATCCTGGCTTTCTAAGTGATCTCAATCTACTCTACTCATCCATCCATTTGCTGAGCAAATATTCCTTGAGTCGTAACTTTGTGTCAAGCACTGCAGCAGATGCTCTGTATACAGCTGTGCCAGAATTAAATCCAGAATTCTGCCCCGAATCAGACCAATCAGCCATCTCTATCTTCTCTTTAGATCTACTCTAAAATCAGGGGTATTGGGCTTGATGGCACCCAAGGCTTTTCCTAGTCCCCAAATTCTGTGACTTTCACTAATTTTTGCTGATTCAACATCGGCCTGTATTGTTCTTGGGAATCCTTTTGTGAAGCCCTCAAGACATGTCAAATGGGGATAAAGGCTGCTTTTCCCTGGGAAGCTGGGGCTCTGTCTTCATGGGGCTGCAGATTTCAGTGGCATTTGCTTCAGGTCACATTGCTAATACATGTCACTCCTGATTTTCAAAGGTCCTGGGTCCTGGACAAGGGAGAAGGTGGGTGGTTTAGGAGTCAGGTGCTCTTTTTGTCACTGACTTGATACCTTCCTTCCTTCCTAAATTCTTGTTAGGGTTAATTTTGGAGGTCATGTCTTTCTTGCATGTTACAGATTGTGCACTAAAGAGAAGAATCAGCTAGATTTGCCCCAAAGATACTTCCCTCATATTTTTCCTGATTCTTAATGCTAAGTGACACCCTCAGTGCAACATAAATACAGCTAAGCCCGATAAGCTGGCAGATAAGGCACAGATGTGAATAAAGGGCTTTGACACAAAGGGTGACAACCAGACAGACTGAGAAAATGGCTTAGGAATACAGCGTAAAGTGATTAGGTGAAACCCAAGGAGGGCAGGCCACTGGACCAGCTGTCAGAATGAATAATTATGCTGACAATATAGGTATTCACACGTCTTCACATACATGATGTTAACCAGATCAGAGCTTAGAAGGCTCTAGTCCTGGTTCTGCCACTCTCTGGCTCTGTGACTTTAGATAAATCTTTTGACCTCTCTCTGGGCCTCAATGTTCTCATTTGTAAATGGAAATGATGATACCTGTGTGTCTACTGCACTCATAAGTTGGTATCATGTTACATTAACTATGAGGCATTATCAGATGGGTGGCATAACCATTGAAATCTGCAACCAAGAGCTATAAAGGAACTCTTTAAAGGGAGGTGTTCCCCCCAAAAAACAATACGGCCCATGTTGAGCATTTTTCGTCTGATTAATTGGCTAATCCTCAGCCATCTCAGTAGGTTTTAATTTCCCCAAACTGTCCCTACCCTCCCTGTGCCCACTTTCTGACAACCAGTGAAAATCCCTTTCCTTCTCCGCGCCCTAAGGCCCAACCCTCCTCACTCCTTCTTCGCTGGCGGGACTGCAGACATGACTCACGCCGGGGTAGCTGCTGAGGCACGTCCCGGCTCCTCTTAGTTCAGGAGAGGCTATGGGAACAGGGAAGAGCTGAGAACACATAAGGATTTGTCAGAGGGAGGGGGCCGAGCAGAGAGGAAGTGGAATAATTGATTTTGGAGCCAGACATATAATCAGCCAAGGACGGGGCAAAACCAAACGGGATCCAGACTGAGGGAAAAAGAGAGCGGAAGAAAAGGTAATAGAGATCTGTGGCGTGAGATAATCCCATGCCTGTGAGATTTTCCCATGGATGGCACAACTGGCACAGGACCATTTTATTTCCTCCCCTCTGGTAAAACCAATATGGCAGCAGAAGGTGGGGAGCGTGGGGAGGAGGGTGTGGTCTGTCTGTGTGAGCAGTGTCAGCATGTTTGCAGGAGCTCCTGAGAGCTCACGAAGGATTGTTTCCTACAGATGCTTTGCATTCACTCAGTCAGCCAACTTGTATTGAGCAACTGCTGGGGCACAGCAGAGAGCAAGGCGCTCACGCAGTTGAAAAGAATCTGACTCTGCCCTCAATGAACTTGAAGTCAGGTGGGGAGAAGCAAGGCAATCAACGGACAGAGTAAAGGCATTGGCTTCCGTACTGGAGTGTTACAGTAATCCTGCCATGGCTCTAAATGTTTCCAGAACCTCTATAAATGTTAAAACTGTTTTCAGCATCATTTCAGGAGCCAGATTAAATAATCAGTGTCATTTTTCATTGTCATGACCTGTGTTTACCCACTTGGAGCATCTCGCGCCACAGATTTGGCTCCAGGTCTCAATATCTGATATTTGTTATCCTCAAATAACAGAGCTTTGTCACTCTTCTGTTCATATTTTCTTTAACTATTAAAGAATCTGCCGACAATTCCAAAAGGAAAGTTCTAAAAATGTTTAAAAATCTGTGGTTTGACCTCATAGTTCTGCCTTATATTCTACATTAGATATGGCCTTCTAATTCTTTTAAATAGTATTATTTATAATCTACAATCACTTGTAAATTAAGAAGGTTTAGCATAAAGACTCTTGTAATAAAATAAAACTTAAAGTTAGGGTGACATACAAAAAGGGGCTTACAGTAGAATGACTAGTCCAAAGGAAGTCGCTGGCCCAGTCAACTCTGCTGTCTACTGGCCACCCACCTCTTCCTTCAAAAACAAGGATTTTCAGGTGGACGATATTGGAACCCAGAGTCCCACAGTCTTCATCAAGGAAGGGAAGGAGCCAGGAGGTAAAGGATGGGACATTTTTTATCCCCACTGCCTGATCTTTAAGGGGACAGGCTCAGCTCTGCTATTCTAGTTCTCAAAACCAGAATTGTAGAATGTTAGAGGTCCAGCAGGGTTTACATGTGACAGGTGAGGAAACTCAGGCCCAGAGAGGATAAATTATTCATGCCAAGCCACAGGGCTGGTCAATGCCAATAGCAGACTAGATCCTTGACCTCCTAACTCCTAATCTAGTAGGGTTTCATTACCACAGACAATTGCATTTTTTGTGTGTGATGGCTATTTTGTGTATTTCCACAATCTCAGTATTTGAACGCTACAGTTGTTTCAAGGGACTTGCAAGGGAGCCAGGAATTTGAATCCCTTCATTTCTTCCCTTCCCCTGCCCTCCCACCAGTCCTACTCTCTCCTTGGGGAGTCAGCCAAGCTCCAGAGAGGCAGAGAAGTGGCTATATTTTTCCTTCCTAGACTCAAGCTGGGATCACTACGCTGTAAGCACTAATGGGGGTCAGGGTAGGGTTACCAGGTAAAATATAATAAAATATAATATTTGGGATATACTTTAAAACTATTAACTGCTTATATGAAGTTCAACTATAAAGACATTCTGTATACTTATTTGATAAACCCCTGGGTCAGGGTATTTCCCTATTGCTCCTCTCCCAGGCTAGGAACCCAAACAGAATTACTCCAGGCTGCATGTCTGTAAGAAAAGGTAGGCTTTTTGGCCTCGCTTAGCTGTCCTCTTAATGGGTCCCTTGAACAGCTTTTCCTGGGTCAGCTAAGACCAGGAAGAGGGCAATAGGGAACTGGAGCCATTGGGAGGCACGGCCCTTCTCTTTCAAAGCTGAAAATAGACTTAAAACTTGGGTTTTTCCTAGATGAAGTTGAGACCACTGGACAATTTTGATTTCCAGGGAACACTTCTGGATTAAGATGACAATCTCCTTTTCTATCAACTCTGGCGCTAAAGATTTTTCTATTTTCAAATCAAGAAACACACCTTCAGCATTTAGTTCTTCTGGGAGTCATAGCAAGTAAAATATTCTTCAGTTATGGGTTGGACTAGACCATCCTTCTCAGGATCTGACCATTAAGGAGAGAAACCAGGTGGCACCATTAGTCGGGAGATCTGGAATAGGGCATGCTATGGTGACAACCACGTTGAATCGTGTAGCCATGCTTCGTTACATCCAGCCCAGGACTCCTGAGGGGAGACTCACTCCCTGAGAGTGAGACTCCTCAGGGGTGTAACCAGGGAAAATTCTGCCTCAGTCATGGTTTTGTCCTTTTCATTAATCCCAGTTCTCCACTTCAACTCAGAACTCACTCAGCCCCTTCTCAGTTGTACTTGCCTAACTGATATGTCAGTGTTCGATGATTCTATTATAATAGATTCCTGGGGTGGACAAGGTGCTAGGGACCTTCGTCTTGGGGACAACTGATCCCACTCACTCTAGGCCCAAAGCAACTTGGCTGAGCCTCCATTACAGATGAGAGGACTGGGTTTGCATCAAGCTTCAGTAGGGATCAGAGAACCCTGGCACAGTGCTTTCCAAATTGGCGATTCACCTGCTGTCATAGCTAGCCGTGTTGATTGAGGGTCCACAAGGGCAGAGCCATGGACCAGGTACAGCAGACGGGCTGCCAGAGAAAAACATGAAGGACCCTCACCCTAAGAGCAGCAAAAGACTATCCTAACCAATCAACCCACAGTTAACAGAGGCCATGCCAGTGGCAGCCTGTTACAGAGGAACAAGCCTGGACTTTGGCCTGGAACCTCGGGTCTGAATCCTGGCTCTGCTAACTAGCTGTGTGACTCTAGTCAAATTCTTAACTTCACTGAACCCCAGATTGGCCATCCCAAATGGGTGGAAATTCTTATGTTAGAGGGCAGTGGAAGGCTTATGGATATGACAGACCCGCTGTGGGAGCCCTGGGTTCTAGCCTCCGCTGGGCTGCTACAGCTGAGGGAGGCCCTGGAGCAGCCTTTGCCTCTCTAGACCTCAGCTTTCTTCACTACAGAGCAAGGCAATTCCTAGGTCTTCACCAAGGTCTCATTTAAGGTTCTGTGTGGCTTGGGAGCTGACTCTGAGTAGCTACAGGGCCCTGTAGCCAAAACCTGTATAGTCTTCTCAAAGTAGTGTCAGGTCCTCCAGCCCGGACCTCTGCATCAGGCCTACAGATGCATAAATGCTTCTGTGCTTCCTCCTTGCTTTTATCTAAGCAACTCTAGGCACCAGGAAAACAGCAGCTAATTAGCCCTTGCAACAGGATGGAGAGATGGTAGGACTTCACTTACTTGAGATTTATAGAGGGGGGTACTGAGGCAAAGCATATAGATCTACCAAGTAACTACCCTGACTTAAAATTCAGACCTAATTCCCTCTCCCCAGCACCTGTTTCTCAGCTCTGAATGCTTTCCAGGGGCATGAGATGGGTTCCTATGACAATGTCTGCTGGGCCTCTGTCTTTTCTTAAAAAGTCCAGGTGAGGGAAAGCTAGGGAGTAGACCACAGGCTCCTACTCCAAGGAGCCATAGCTTCTGCTCCAAGAGGGAGCAATTGATGTGTTTGCCAACTTAGTGTCCCTGCTGCCAGCTTGTGACTCACCCCTACCCAGCCCTGGGAGATAGGAGGGTCCTACCAGGGCTCCGGGCTCTCACCCAACAAGAAGAGGCAATGATCCTACTTGCCAAGGGACAGAATGTGCCTCCAAGAGAGAATGGAGGTGAGTGAGTGAGAGCTGAGGGCGGCACCCAGGGCACCCCTCCCTGTGGAAGGTAGCAGCCGAGCATGTGGCATGTTTTCACAGACAAATCACTGCTACTGGGACACTCCCTGTACTTAAACTCTGGAGGAGAAGCCTATGGCAAATGTCTCTATCTGGGGTTTTCCTTGGGGATGGGCCCTCCTGTATAAGCTACAGTCCCTCAGAGTGGCTCTGCCTTCCATGGAAGAAGTTTCTGTCACCCTTAGAGTCAGGACCAAACTCAGGAAGCTTCCTTTCTGTGTTTGCTTTGCTTTCCGTGGCTGACTTTAACCTTTCTGAGCAACATGAGGCCCCTCCTCCTGGGTGAGGCCTGGGTAGGGGTAAGCCAGGAGGCCTCTTTAGAGTCCAGAGAGAATGTGGAGAAAAGGAAGAAGTACAGTCTTGAGGCCAGTCCTCTGCCACTGTCCAGGGGACCCTTGTGAGACTCTTCCCTGCTGGACCTCAGCTTTATCACACACAAGACTAGATGGTTGCTCAGGCCATCTTCTTGCAGCTCTGACATTTGTATTCCGTGTCTTTCCTTGGGGAGAGAAGTCAGAGAGTGGCCCCACATCAGCACCAGGGGTTTGCAAAGGAGGAAGGCATGGTTCCAGCAAATAAATGCAAGTGGTGTTCTCCAAGGGCCAGCACCAGGTGGCGGGAACTAGGACAGGCTCCTAAAGGAGCTGAGCTTTGAGCTGGTGTGAAGGAGAGAAGGCTACTCTTCACAGAGAGGATTCAGAGGCAGAGGAGGGATGCCTCTAGACCTGGCACTGCAGTCTGAGAGCACCTTTCTGGCTGTTCACAAAGAATAGGCATCACCCTAAGGAGGATAGCTGGTTTCTTGTTGCCAGCTCCAGAGATGTCATAAGTCTCCCTGGCCCTCTGCAGCCAATTCCTGAGGATTGCAAACTCGAGATGTCTGCACCATTCTCCCACCCCTGTGAGAGGTACGAGACTCAGGAGAGAACAGAACCACACTAGTTACTGCCCTGGCAGTGTGGACTTGGGGGGCCAGGGCAGTTTGGCAGTTTTGCCCAGGGATTCAGTGTGACAGCTGCATGGCTTGTGGATGACAAGAGGCTTTGCCAGCCCCAGATTGGGTCAGCAGTTGGCCCTTCCTAAAAAGGCCACGGGAGGGAACTCCACTCTCCCCAGGGACAACAGAGGCCAGTCTGATCTTCCTTTAGTTTAACTAATCATCAGTCATTCCCATTTATTTTGTATACAGCTCTGAGTTTATGGCTAAACTGGGAAAACTAATGCTTAGATTGTCCTGGGGCTCAGTTTCTTCTACCCCAACTAGATAATGGTGAGGCAGATAATTCCCTCATCAAAGAGGATGGAATGGTGTCTTCTCCCAAGAAAGAAGCATCCAGGAAGAATTAGCCCTTGCTCTCCACCCCACACACACATATTCAAAGTAGAGTCTCTGAAACTTTAGAGCAGAGATTTTCAACACAGTGAAAATTTTTAAAGATCATCAATTAAATTATTTTCAAAAGAAGGTCAAAGGATATTCTTTTTTTAAACTTTTTTTGATCAACATAATTGAAGTGAGCCATGGAAATTTAACGATAGGTTCAAGTGTGCCGTGAGATAAAAAAGGTTGAAAAACACTAGTTTCAAGGGAAGATTTGAAGAATTAAGGATAATTGTAAACTTCTTCATTTTGCTCCAGCAGAAATTATTGGGGTTTTATTTTGGGATTTGTTTTAGTTGTTGTTGTTTTGGTCCTGATAAGAACTAATCTACTCAACCAACTAGTCTTTAAAGGCCTTACATGGTAGTTCAAAACAACCAACAAACAAGCCTAGGAGAGGATATAATTAAAAGCTAAACTTTGCAGCGCTTAAATCTCTCCAGGCCTCAGTTTCCTTGTCTGCAAATGAAGGGTGGGACCAGCTGCTCTCCAAGCCTTCTTCCCCTGGAGTCTTGGAGATTTTGGAGACAGAGGCCCTGGTCCAGATTAGAGAGCAGTTGGTGCCTGCAAGGCCTCTGCAGCCCTGCTCACTTTCTCAAGCATTTCTCGGGATGGAAACGCTGGGATCCTCTGCTCTCCAGTGATTTTACAATCCTTTGAATTAGTAATTTCGAACTTATACAAAGTGCTTGTGTTTTCATTTCCCAACATGATCCTTCTGTCTTTGTGAGCTGGCTAGGCAAACCAGGGATTGCTATCTCGATTTTCTTTGCAGGGAACTCAAACTACAGAAAGTACATGGGCTTCTCCTTAGCCCACAGATGGATTTAGCAGAACCAAGTAGTGACCCCAGTGGACTGGGAGGGGAGTGTGAAGGGTGAGAGGAGGAAGGAGCCTGGATGGGCCAGGGAGAGAAGACCAGACCTTCTCTTCTGCCGGCCAAGCTCTGAAACCAGGAGGCAGAGGATGGGAAAAAGGACCATCAAAACAAAGTCCTGGGGAGGTCTTCCAGGGCCTTTTTTCTGATTTGAGAGTTTTCTTTTTGTCACTAGGCTCAGTGAGACAAATGCAGCAGCATTTCCCAAGTGGGTGGAAGAGCCGTCCCCACCCTTTGCCAGGGTGAGGCCAACTTTCTTCCCCAGGGCCCTGGCATGTCTCTGCGGAGGCCCGCCTGCCCCAGGAGAGCAAGCTCAGCTGAAAAACAAAATCAGCTTGGCCGGGAGGGGATGGGGCATCTATAGAGACACAGGTGGGGAGAGAAGTAGCTGCAGGCTCTAGACCTGAAGGTCCGCCCCTACAGCCACGCAGGGCATGTGAGGGCGAGGCCTGGCCCAGTGAAGACAGGGCTGAGCCAGGTTGGGGAGGAGGCTGCCTGTGACTGCAGCCAGGCAGAATCTCAGACTGCTGACTTCAGAAGCAGCTTTGCATGGCACGCTATAGAAGGGGAAACTGAGGTGCAGAGAGCTGAGGTGACTGCCCAAGGCCTGGAACCTGGTCTGACTCCTTGCCCAGGCCTACCCATTACACTGTCAAATCTGCCACTGTGGGCAGTCATGTTTCCCAAACCACTGTCATTTGCATTCTATTGTCACAATTTTTGCAAAATTGTCATAACAACTATTACTTATTTTTAATAGAATTTCTTTTAAATTCCAATGCATTTCTTTATTTATTTTTAGAGACAGGGTCTATATTTCTCAGGCTGCTCTTAAATTCCTGGGCTCAAACAATTGTTCTTCCTTAGCCTCCTCAGTAGCTGAGACTAAAGGCACACACCACCACCCCTGGCTATCTCAGTGGGTTTATTTTGAAGGGAAGCTTTATGTCACTAACTCAAATGACAAAAATCCTCTGGCCCAGTGGGATCTGCCTGACTATCCAGTGTGCTTCTCCACGAGCTGGCCTGTCATTGAGGACACCAGGAGTTATCTCAGTGTCTGTGGAATGGATTGCCCTTTGGAATCAATCTGGAAAGGGTCTACAGGAAATCCCCAAGCTTCTTTCACATCTACTTGTGGCCCCCATAGGCTGGAGACAGAGTGGGAGTGCTCAGGGGTAGCCAGTGGCTCATCCCCCCATCTTCCTTTCTCCTTACTGGATGGAGCAGGGTGGCCCAGCTTCCTGAACCTGAAGAAGTTTAGCAAGGCTGGATTACCTTCAGGAGACTCCAGGACTTGGCCTCAGTTACCAACCTTAACATGAGTCCCTGCTTTCTCAGTGGTGCATTTCGACGATAGTGTGATTGGGGGCTACCAAATAGTCCCTCTTCTGAGTGTTCACTCTTGTGGTCCTAGCCAGGACAGACCAGTTGTCATGACTACAAGGTCTCCTTGCCCACAGGGATCCTTGGGGACAGAGGGTTTTCCAGCCCAGGTCTTTGGGCAGTAGATCCTATCACCCAGCTGAGCAGTTATCCACTTCTTAAATGTCTTAAAGGCCCTCTCACAACTGGCCAAAAGAGGGGGACTGATACCTTCTATTCTAGTACAAGAATCCCTAGGGAGGGGACCTTCTAGAAGTTGTGACCGGAAACTGGCCAGAAATGTTAATAGAGTACCTGCAGAGGAACCCCCTAGCTACCGATGATCTTTGCCATTTAGACTTTGTTAGTGTCACCAAACTTTGGGGGCATGGTGGCTGGAGGACAAACACTGAGAGAGAAGTGAAAGACCTGAGTCCTGGCTCAGGGCCTGCCACAACTTAAATGTGGCTGGTCTTGAACAATCACTCTCAAGTTCTCCGAGCTTAATATGCTTGCTGAGAGAATGAAGTTGCTGCTCTCTGCCCTGATACTTCATTGGCCAGGTGGAAGGTGAGTCACAAGATGATGAGTGGAGAAGCCCTTTGCAAACTTTTGAGCACACACCTGCTAAGGTGTTCTAGGTGTACTCATGGGACTTCCAAAGACCTTCCCTACCTGAGTCCACTTCTGGCAGAGTGATGTGTGTCCCATGTGGGCAGGTGGCAGGTGCACACGGCTGTGTGTGTGCACACATGACCATGTGCTCATCTTCCAGAGGGGAGCTCTGTTACCCAAGCAGTGGAAGGCCCAGCCAAGTGTCCCTCCTTCATGTGAAATTCTTGACTAAGCAGCAGGAATGGTTTCCCTCCACTGTTGGGTCTCCAGGAAGCTATTGGGGGGGCAAGGTAACATCTGCCCTTATGGATGTTTCCACTTCCCAGCCTCTGGCCTGCTTCTTCCTGGGGCTCCTGGACCAGTGCATAGGGCAGCTCAGGGCTGCCAGCCTTTCCCTCTGACTCCCCACAAGAGGGTGGGGACCCCTGGCCCAGTAGGATCTTCCTGACCCTCAAGTGTGCTTTTCCACAAGCTGGACTGTCACAGAGGACTCCAGGAGTTACCTCACATATAGCCGTCCCCCTCTTCTTTCCCTCCCCAGGATAAACTGTCACAGGACAGTTGAGTCAGCCTCTGGGTTTGAAAGCCAGAAGCCATGACCACAGAACATGGGCTCTCGGTGGGCCGAAGGACTATGGCCCCGACTCCGGTCTGAAGCCACAGAAGGGAGATGGCTGAGGGCCAGGGGGCAGGTGTCTTCTGCCTCTTGGGCCTGTGCGAGCTGCGTCTGAGGTGGCAAACTCCGGGCAGGAATTTCCTTTCCCAAACAAAATAGGGATGTCTGCCTGTGAAACCTTAGGTCCTTGTTCCCAAACCCATCCTAGATGCGTCTGTCAGGAGCTGAGAAAAACCTATTTCTCAGGTGTGAAGGGAGAAAGGAAAGAGAAGCATTTCAGGAAATCTGCTTTCTCTCTTACAGTGTAGCAAGCAGGCAGGGTGCAGCCGTGAGACAGAGCTGGTGCTGGAGCTGGTGCCAGAGCTGGTTCGTTCACCGTTTTTAGACCATGGATGTTCTGGAGCACCAACCGTCAGCTGGGGGCAGGCACCCCACTGCATACCACCTCCCTAGGGCCCTAGGAACCTCTGTGGGCCTGACCCTTGAAGTCACTTAGAGCCCAAGAGGCCAAGATGACTTCTTCTTCCCAGAGTCATGGTCTTGCTGGAGAGAGCAGTACTTCCTGAAAGATACAGCTACAGCCCTGAGTTTTATAGGAGCTTTTCTACTTGGTCGTTAGTTACCCTGATACATTAGAAAATCTGGCCTCCATTATTCACAAATGTCTGTTAACACTGGCCTGATGGGTGTGGGCTCACAATTTCTACTTTTCGAAGGTTAGAATAGACACTGACCAGATCTCTGGTAAAGTCTGCTATCAGGATCAGCATCAAAACTTTGTTTTGTTTGTTTGCTTTTTACATTTGAAAAATTCAGGTGACAGAACGTGTCCAAACCTGGCGTGGGCTGTTTCTGGTTTCCGTTGTGCCCCTCTCTTCTCAGCAGTGGGGAGCCAGCCCTCCACCAGCCCGTCCCTCAGTTCACAGGCGTTTTGCAGGCGCCTTCCAGAGTTCAGTCCTGGTGGGCACTGGCCAGTCTCAGGGGGAGTGTGGACATAGCTCGTCCTCACCACTGTGAGGCACACCCACCACAACCTCCTCCAAGGCCAAAGGATCATTTCTTATCTTGAAATCAGGGTTCTGAGCAGAGGAGCAGTTCTGCCGAAAGCAGCAATCCAGGGAAAGAAAGAAGGGCCAGCCCAGGGTGGGACCCCTGCTTCTCAGAGTGGGAACCATGCCCAGAGGAGACAAGATCGCACCCCTGCTGAAGTCCCATCTTTGGTGACTCAGGCTCGGTGGCTCCCATGCTGACTCAGACTACTGAGCAAGCATCCACCCCACCCCTCCAGGAGGATTCTCCACACCCTGGAGCTCAGGTGCCCCCTCCTAGGCAGCCTTGCCAGGAGAAGACCTGACCTCTCTCAATTCCTCAAGAAGATCAGAACAGAAGCTGCAAGCCACCAGCAGAGGTGCAGCTTGGGACGGGTTAGCTCTGTCCAGTCCCCCAGTCCTGACCGAAATCCCAGCAAGGTGAGAGAGGGCTGCTGCATGCCTACCACACCAGAGGCCCTCAAATGGCATGGAGTGGGGAGTGGCGGGTACTGGGAGAGGCAAATGGAATTGTCTTCAGCATTTTCCAATCAAGGTCCTTCCTCAGGCCTGAGAAACGGGAGAACGCCATGAAATTGTGCGCATGCTCACTATCATGGGAGGGCGTTGGGAGATCACGTTGCTGAAGATGGTCCTGTTGAACACCCTGCTGGGTGTGTGACTTGCAGGGCAGACCAGGGTGTGTCTTGCTGGAGAGCCGGTTTAGCCGGCCCCTCCCTGCTGGCAGAAGCTTATTTTCAAATGGGCTAATAGCTGGGGACACAGACACTCTTTTCATCTTGGCCTGCCCAGAGCATACCCAGCATCCGAGAGCCAGGCGGCTTCTGTCTGGCCAGCTGGAGCTGGACTGAAACTCTGAGCTCAGCCAACCAATGGTGTCACCCAGATCAAGGGGAGAAGAGAAGTTTTCTGGATCACCCTCCACAGACTGGTTCATCCCAAAGAGATGGCCCTGCCTTCCTAGCAGACCCCTTTGCTTAGGGTGGCTCCCTGTGCCCTACAGACCATGGGACCCAGTGCCAGTATGTGGCCTGCATCTCCTTTCCCAGAAAAAATGCTCACAGCGCCTCTTTCACTCAGTACTCGCTGCAAGCCCAGCCCTGTCCCAGGCACAATAAAGGACATCTGTGCCCTGGAGACCTTAAAGTAATGACAGAGATCTCCATTAGCAACTAGAGAACAAACAGGACCACAGGCCACCAGGGGTGGGGGTACATAATTCTGGTTCTGAGCATTACTCCACCAGGTAGAGACAGGGTGTGGTCAGGTCAGAGCAGGCTTTGGACATGACACATTTGAAAAGAGGCCTTGGAGAAATGTAGGATTTGAGAGGAGGCAGGCAAGAAAAACCATCCATGGTGAAGCAGAGTCTGAGCAGGAGCAGGGAGGCCAGGAAATGGCTGAAGTCTGGGGGCACTAAGGGCTGGCCAGGCCTAGTTTGTCCTGTAAGGAGCAGAGACACACTGCAGGCTCTTCAGCATGGCAAGGGCTGATGGAATCTCTGTGTAAAGAAGGTTGGGTGACAGCATTACAGGCAGGCGCCAGAGCCCAGAGGGCTGAGTAGGGACCGGTGGGAGGCACAGGAGCTGCCCGGTGGTAAGCTGCCACAGCCTGAGCAGTAGGGGTACAGAGGGAGGCATCGGAAAGGACTTTCAGGTGGAAGGACAGGACACCATCTCCTCCTAAAAGGTTAGTTACTGTTCTGTTCAGTGATCTTGGGCAAACAGGAGCTTCTCCAGTTTCGGGAGCTTTCCAGACTAAATGGCCCTCTCAAGGAGGTGCTGGCTATCTTCAGTTCTTTGAGGCCTTGGGTCTGGGGGCTTGTGTTGCTTCACCTTGTCCCAGTTGCCCTCTGGCACTGCCTCCTCGCCTGCGAAATGAGGGGTGGTCTCAGGGAGCTTCCTGGCTTAAGAAGGAGCAGGAAGAGAAGGGAGTGTTCTGTGTGAGGTTAACATTGCACTTCTAGGATGAAAGGGAGAAGGAAAGACAGATGGATGAGTTACAAGCCTTACATCGTTGCCAGAATGGGATAGCAGAGCAGGGACTGGCTAGGGGGACTCCTGGCTAAAGACAGATTTCCCTGGCCCACTTTGAACTATGGTTCCAAATGTTGACTCCCAAGGGCACCACTGGCCTGCCAAGTGGAGAAACATCTGTCTCTGGGCACACTCTGTGCTTCCACCGGACTGTCTAACCCAGCCTACTCTTGGATTGAGCAGTCAACTCTGCTCCCACACAGTTGAATTTCTAGCCTCTGGAATGTTCTGATCCATCCATCCCACCTGAGGCTGGAGTTTCCCCAGGAAGCACAGAATACCAGACAAGGGGTTGTGTGTGTGTCACTGTCCTTTGTATTCCAAGAGGAGGACGCTGCCAGCAGATCACTATCTGGATGTGGAGGTGTGGCGGGCACTTGGCAACAAAGTGCTCCCACCTGTGGTGGGCACATGTGTGCACTGGCTGCAGCTGCTCACTCGGAACCTGGCAGACAGTGTTTGGAAATGTGTGGGGACATTCCTGCTAGTCTCAATGACTGGCATTTAGGGCCTGGAGGCCAGGGTACTACACATCCTGCAGTGCTTGGAGCATCCTGCACAATGAAGAGTTGTCCTCCTCAGAGGCCGACAGTACCCACGTGAAGAAACACCATGCCATTCCGTCATAAAGCCTGGCTTCGCTCTGGGTGCCGCCATTTTTCTGAGACATATTTAGACCTATTATGGCCATGGGATGAGACCAAGCATGGGTCTCTGATACTACTGTATACTCCTTTCCTGGCTTTCCTGGGTTCATGGCCCTCATGTGCCAACCTGTGGCTCCTTTAGGTATGGCATGGGTGATGTAAAACCCCTCCTTTAGGAGCCAGGTCCTAAAGGCAGCCAGCTGTCCCTAGTCTGAGAGTCAGAGGGATGAGGATGTCCCTACTGAACAAATACCTATGTCATGTACTGTCCTATGTGTTTCACCTACACTTCATTGAATTGTCCCAGCAACTCCATATGTTTGGGTGCAATCCTGTTTTGCAGATGAAGAAACTGAGGTACCTTGGGCTTACATAACTTGCCCAAGGCCACTGAGCAGGCAGCCAACAAGGCCAGGGTAGTCTGTGTTCTTAGCCACCGGGCTGTCCTCTGCAGCATAGGTCTCAGCCTAGTGAGCTTAAGGAATGCACCCAGACTCCCAGGATGCCACTTTCAGACAGTGATGCTGGCAGGGTTGGTCCAGCCTGCCCTACTGAGCCTTAAAGGGGACTCATTCCCCTCCTAGTATTGGAAGAAAACAAGGTCTGGCTGAGAGGAAGATTTCCTACTGCTTGTCAAAGTGACAACAAAGGGCCATCGTGATGGGGAAGGGTCATCACAACTGACCTCAGTACACTCGGCCTTATAGCCCACCAGCACTGCAACACCAGGATCTGGGGCTGGCCAGGTAGGTGGGGTCAGGCTCAGTTTGTCCTGTAGAATGGGTGACACCACCAAGCATAGCTGACGGGGACCTGGAATTGCGGTCCCACAAGGGCGTATCTGCCTTCCTGCCTCAGCGGCTCCCCTGTGGTGTGGCTGGTGCCCGCTCCCTGTGAGCAACCCCCTCGCTGAGACTTGTCATGGCTGCCTGCTGCTCCTTTTCCCAGCACAGGAGCGAAGCCCAAAGCCTCTGTCAGGCTTAATCAGCATGATCACATCTCTGCTGGGTCTGGGCCAGGACAAGTGTTTGGACTTTTCCTCAGGTGTCTGAGATGACGTCCAGGCGTGTCATTTACTGAGAACAGGGTACTCCTTGTTGCATTTCCATTTAAGGCTTAGGCGGCCCTTTGCCCTTCAGCAGTGCTTGGCTTTCCCTCCCAAAGAGCCACCTGCCACCTTCCTTCCACTAAGAGGAGAATGGCGGGTGTGGCCATTGTCTAAAGCAGGGGAGGCCTAATTACACATTTTGTCTGTAACCAGCAAGGTGCACATTCCATGTCCAAATGCTTAGAATCTACCCAGCTCTTCTTCCCTCTCCCTTGGTACTATCCCAACACCCTTACACCACTGCCCTCTGGGGTAGGTTGGTTTGACCTAATTTGGGGAGGGAAGTTGCACCTGCCTTGAGAGCACAGCTGGTTGTGTGGGTGAAGGGGATGAGCAGGCCATTGCCAAGGTTAACAGTCTGTGGCTTCTGAGTTTTGAATGCCACTTCTCACTGGTAGCTTGACAGTCTTTCTGGGAGCTCAAAACCATGAAGGTTCCTCCTCTCTATGGCTCTACGGAGATAAAAGGGAACCTGGCCCCTCCCTAGCCGTGTGTGGCTAGATCTGGTACCCAGGGGAAGTACCCAGTTGCATAAGGACCTCCCCTACTCTCTCTCTCTCTCTCACACACACACACACACACACACACACATACACTCACAGGGAGTGGTGGGCAGGTTCCAGGCTGCTGGATTTGGCCCCGACTCAGCAAAGGTGAGTCCCAAGTCAGCACCTGTGTGGAGACATTTTATCAGGCGCGATGTTGATCCTGTAGTCTGAGAACAAGTCCCAGCAGGCCAGACCCACCAGCTTGTGAGCTCCTGGGAAAGTCCTCAGATAGTTCTGTCCGAAAGCTAATTCCCACAGAGTCTACAGCCTTGCTGGCTCCTCTTAGGGAGCTGACTTCCCAGCTGGGCTCACACAGAGCCCTGGGGGCACCCCATTGCCAGTTGTATGTTTTCCTATTGGACTGAGCCTCTCCCCAGCCTGACAACCCAGTGCTGGAGGGGGCCCTGTTTTCATGGAACCAGCAAGACCCTAGCTGACAATCCCTGCGAGCAGGACTACCATCCCTCTTCAGCCTATGAGAGTTTTTTCCTAGATGACCTGTTGCCATTTGCTTCTCACCCTGGCAGAGGGGAGGCAAGGTGAAGCGTTTAGCAGAAAATAACAGTAGAAAACAGTCCTGCCCAGGACAGAAGTTCCTACATGCTGGCTATATCAGAACGGCTGGTATCTGGGAATGGCACAGGGTGTTGGGGCAAGGGCACATGCAGGCTTAGGTCTAGGTTTCACCCTCTCCTCCTTAAGTAACTATTGGAAGACTCTTCTCTCTGGGCCTCCACCTCCCCAGACTGCCTGTGTGAGACCAGATCAGTGGCTGGTGGACTTTTTAAACTGCGTCCCACAGTAAGAAATCCATTCTGCATTGCAGTCTAGTCCCCCCACTTGTTTCACAAAACAATATGTGTCTTTGCTACCTGCTTTGCACTCTGTTGTTTTATATTCCAGGATTTATTATTTTATTATAAAATGATCATCACAGTCGCTAAATTGCTTTCACAACCCATGATGGGCCACAGCTTACAGTTTGAAAGTAATATATCAGATGCTGACTAAGGTTCCTTCCACCCTAGACATTCTGGGATTCTATGAGCATTATTATGGGGACTTCTTGGGGGCTGTATCTGAAGACCAGCTGGAGCCAGGATCCCCACTCAGGACCCTTGACTGAGCCTTTCTCCCTTTCCCTGACCAGATCTACAATGGGACCCTCAAGCGGGAACCTGACAACAGACGCTTCAGCTCCTACAGCCAGATGGAGAACTGGAGCCGCCACTACCCCCGGGGCAGCTGTAACACCACCGGCGCAGGCAGCGACATCTGCTTCATGCAGAAAATCAAGGCGAGCCGCAGCGAGCCGGACCTCTACTGCGACCCAAGGGGCACCCTGCGCAAGGGCACACTGGCCAGCAAAGGCCACAAGACCACCCAGAACCGCTATAGCTTCTATAGTACCTGCAGTGGTCAGAAGGCGGTCAAGAAGTGCCCTGTGCGCCCACCCTCCTGCGCCTCCAAGCAGGACCCAGTGTATGTGCCGCCCATCTCCTGCAACAAGGACCTGTCCTTTAGCCACTCCAGGGCCAGTTCCAAGTGAGTACTTCTAGGCTGGGCAGGCGGCTGGGTAGGGGCTGTTAGCTGGCTGTACCCCCAGGATGACACAGCCTCTGTGGAGAGGAAGTTCTCAGGGTGAAGGGAAGATGGAACCCAGTAAGTAGGTTTCAAAGGCCATAGGTTATGGACAGAGGCAGATGAATTAGAGGAGGATGGCTGGGCCAATGGTTCCCAAATGTGTCCCTGTGACAAGCAACATCAGCATCACCTGGGAATTTGTGAAAAAATGCTCATTCTTGGGCCCCACTCAGACCCACTAACTCAGAAACACTAGGAGAGGGGCCCAGCAATGTGTATTTTCACAGGCTCACAAGCTCACACTACAGTTTGAGAACCTATGATCTTAGGCATGTAAATATTCGCCTGTGTTCTGAAAGAGCAAAGGAAAGTGCTTGGTGTAGGCAACAGGAACAGAATGGGTGATAGGTTATATAGGACAGGTAACGCCAAAGAACGAATAGGACAAAGAGACATGAAACCAGAGGCATGAGATTAACTGCTAAGGAACAGAGCACAGCTCCTACACAGAAATGTTGAAAGGCCACTGCCCAGTGGAAAGAAAGGAAAAGAAAACCGATGGGGTGTCTGGTAAGGAGCCCAAGGTATCCAGAGTCATGAGTGGCATGGCACCTGCCCTTCAGAGTGCCATGAATCTTCACACTGTCCTTTATCACCACCTAATGATCACTGTTAATCATTTCTCTGGCAAACATTTACTGAGCATCTGCTCCCTGCCACGCTCTGTGATAAGTGCGGGGACACAGCCAGGGGGACAGCCCAGAGCTGTCCTGGAGCTGCACGATTAACCACTCTTCATAGAACCCAGCAACAGTGCACTCTTCATCTGTAATCCTCACGACCCCTTCCAGGCAGGTGCCAGTACTCCCGAGGAGGCAACAAGGCCCAGAGATGTTAAGCAGCCTGTCTAAGGCCACACAGCTGCTTCTACATCCTGTGCTTCTCCCTGTGCTTCTCCACATTATTCAAAAAATAAGCAGAACCCTATTAGAGAGCTAGACCTCTCCTAATTACTGTAGGTATATCTGGGATGACGGAGAGGGACTAAAAAACTTCTTTCCCTTGGAGATTGATCAGGGCAGCGTATGCTGGCTTACTGCCCCAACCAGAGGCCCTGAGTGAGGGGTCTAGGTGAGATGATGAGTAATTCTCTAGATCATCCCCTAGGATGACATTTGAGTAACAGGGACAGGATGACATTCTCTCAATACAGGGCAGGGGTATTGCTAGCCCAGTGCCAGAGTTCTTGTCTAGAAATAAAGTTGAGTTATCATACCTAAAACCGTGAATATTCATTGAGTAGCTGGTATGGCAAATTGCAGATCTATAAGGAGAGGTCTCCCTGGATAAATACCAAAGGATATTGAGTGGGGCAGAGCTGGGTGCCATCGAAAAGTTTTCCCCATTGCTCTCAGACAACTCTCTACCTCTGCTGGGAACCAGGACACAGTCAGTCACCAACCTGTGACTCAACATCACAGGAGCTGGAGAAGATCCCTGGGAAGGCTCTGCAGAAGCAGGGCTTCGGCAGGGCCTGTGATGTGGCCTAAGGTGTACCTGAGACCTGGTCAGGGTACAGTGAGGGGAACAGCCCTGTTAAGGGTCTCAGAATGTGTAAGAGGATATCGTGGAGCCAGAGGATTAAGCTAAAGCATAGGAAATTTCTAGTTTTGTGGCTCAAAAAAGGCCGCCAGCCATTTCCTATGGTTCAATCTAGCACATGCTCTTGGATATCAGTCTAAGCAATTTGAACCTGAACCTGCAATATGGAGAAGACACTGAGGGTTTCTGAACTGGGGAACAACACAGTGAACAGAATTATAGGACCACTTATCTGGGAAAAAGGTATAAAGTGTTGAAGAGGGTTATTGGGAAAGAGAGTCAGTTATAGGGGTCTCTTGCTGCCAGTCAGGCACAAGAGTGATCATGATCAGTAGGAACATGGGAGCCACGAAGATAGGAGGATGGGGTGGATGTAAGGATTTAGTGTAAGAAGCTGTACTTGGGGATGGATGAGCTGTTCACAGCCATGGTCTTTCATTTTCCCGATGGTGCGCTCAAGCCATGGTCTTTCATTTTCATGGTCTTTCCCTGGGGTTGGGGAGCTTCCCTGAAGGGTAAAGGGTGGAGTTTTTCCTCAGTGCAAGAATAACCTGTCTGCCTGGACACCAACCAGAACCAGGCCTCGCAGTCAGTATTCTCAGGGGGAAATGCAGGGGACATGGGTTTGCCTCCTCTAAAGGAGCCGTTCACAGAGTGTTCTCCACCTGGGCGTGGGCCTGTCATGTTCTAACTCTCTGGAGGGCAGACGAGGCTGTGGCAGTTTAGGGGTGAAAGAAGGAATTCCACACCCAATGACCGGGGCTCCCAGCCCACCCTGTAACCCACCCCAACTCCCCATTCCTCGCAGGATCTGCAGTGAGGACATTGAGTGCAGTGGGCTGACCATCCCCAAGGCTGTGCAGTACCTGAGCTCCCAGGATGAGAAGTACCAGGCCATTGGGGCCTATTACATCCAGCACACCTGCTTCCAGGATGAATCTGCCAAGCAACAGGTGACCGGCTGCACACCTTACTCCCTGATAGGCCTGTGCAGGGCCTGATCCTGTATCTAGAGATGGGTGCGGGCATTTGCAGTTGGCTCCTTCTCACCCTACCCAGCTGCAGCCTTGCATTGCTGGAGGGCAGAGGTTGGCATCTTAACCTTCTGCAAGCAAAGCCCTCTGGTTGAATGGACATTAGACAGGTGCATTTTCTCCATTAGCCATGGGAGAGACACTTCAGCACCAGCCATGGATTCATTGGAAATCCCTTCTCAAATTCCACTAAAGAACATGACCATGCCCCTGTCAATTCCCACCTTCCTATCCCCTTCTCTCTCTCTAGGCATCTTATGATGGAAAATAGGGCTTGTTCATGCCTCCCAAGCTTTGCTGGCAGGAAGGCTCTTACAAGACTCTGCAATTTGACCTAAGGACATTCCATACATGGGTCTTCTAGAGCCTAGGATTAGTTTGCATCAAAGTTTCTGTTGTAGGAGAAAGGGTTTCCGTAGGAGAGTCTCCCTTATGTCTGTGTTCTGCTTAAGGATTTTAAAGTGTAGTTATATCCCTTTGTCTCATCTGATCCTCACCACCATACTCCAAAGGAGGAAAATAGGGATGGGGCAAGAGGAGGGCCTCCCAGCAGGGATGTGGGCAAGCCAGAATCTGAATCCAGATCTTTTGGTTCCAGCCTGGGTCAGTTACCGTTACTTCACACTATTTATTTTGGTTGATGTGGATGTTTCTGAACTGAAAGCAGATTTTTTTTTCTTTGGTCTGAGAAAAATCCACTTTGGGTAGAGAATTATTAGGTCAGACTCATCTCTCCTGACCAGGCACCATGGCCTCTCTCTCCTGGCAGGTCTATCAGTTGGGAGGCATCTGCAAACTGGTGGACCTCCTCCGCAGCCCCAACCAGAACGTCCAGCAGGCCGCAGCCGGGGCCCTGCGCAACCTGGTCTTCAGGAGCCCCACCAACAAGCTGGAGACCCGGAGGCAGAATGGGATCCGAGAGACTGTTAACCTACTGAGGAGAACCGGGAACACCGAGATCCAGAAGCAACTGACTGGTAAGATACCCCAGCCACAGACAGTCAGGAGGGTGGGGAATTGTGCAACACTGTTGGCTGACGTCCCAAGCCAGGGGGCAAGCTGGTCACCCAAGCTAGGCCAAGGCACTGCTGTGCAGATTTGGCCCCAGGGCTAATATCCTGGAGGCACTGGCCTTGGCCTGCTTAGTGGTGTCCAGATGGTGAGCCTACATGATGTGCATACACACAAGAGGTCATGGTCCTTCTGGAGTTAGAGGGTAAGTGGAGGAAGGCTAGTGTCCAGGCAGGAGCCATCTTCAGCAGGCTGTGGGATTTGCTTGTGATGGGGAGCGAGGAAGACTGATGGGGAAGGGGTTAATAGTTCTTATATACCTACCCTGTGTTTAAAAAATATGCTAAGCACTCAAGGTGAGAGGCACAAGAAATTCATGTCACCAGGAATGTCAAATTGGACTGGGAGGACAAGGCCATGTACAGAGTAACGGTTGATAGGTATTTCCAGAATGGCTTTCAGATGGAAAACAGAGAACATGAGAAAATTCTGAGCTCTGAAATTTATGTTAAAAAACCACTGATCAATCAAATGGGTTTTTTTTTGGGGGGGGGACTTTCCATATGCATAGTTTGGAACTTGATAGGGAACTCTGAGATGCTCTCTGTCCCCAAAGAACCTGCAGTCTCATTAAAATATTGAGAAGTGAGCTCATGAAGCAAGCAATAGGATCGATAGACCAGGCCTACTTGGAAGGTGATATTTCAATGGGGCCTATTTGCTAAAGCCTGGGCTGAGGCTGGTACATTGGTCCCGGGGACTTCCTGAGCCTGGCACACATTAGGTTGATTGTCTCTGACCCCCAGGGCTGCTCTGGAACCTGTCTTCCTCCGACGAGCTGAAGGAGGAGCTCATTGCCGATGCCCTGCCTGTTCTGGTGGACCGTGTCATCGTTCCCTTCTCTGGCTGGTGTGATGGCAATAGCAACATGTCCCGGGAAGTGGTGGACCCTGAGGTCTTCTTTAATGCCACAGGCTGCTTGAGGTGAGAGAAGAGGACACAAGGCATCTTTTTGCCCCATCCCTGGGTCCTTCCCCAGGAAGCCCGTCTCAGCCAGTATTTAGCCAAGAAGGTGACAGTGAGCCCAGCACAAGCTCCCCAGAGCAGGTTTCCAAGGCATGAGGCACAGGCATTCTGAACTTCCCTAAATCTGCCAGGGATCCTACCACCTCCTTTGAGGAGACACAGCAGATATTAGTTAGGAATCTAAGAGTGGAAATGCCTGGATCTGAATATCCAGACAGGTTCAACCATTTTCCTGACCTCCACCTCCTGAAAAAATGCATTTCTTGTGCTATCTTGAAGAGCACTCTTTTAGACAAAAGTCTACTGATTGGCTGTTAATGAGTCACTTCCCGGCTGTGGTACTAAAACCGTTTGCCATATTCATTGGCATGAAGATGGCACTGCTTTGCCCAAGTTTCCTGAGTTCCACACCAGGGTGTGGCAGAGCCCCTGTGGGGCTGGTGAGTGTGCTTGTTCTGGGAACAAAGGTTTACAAGCTGGTGGGGGCCTGGGGTAGGGCTCTAGTATGGACCTTGGAGCACACCAGGTCTCCCCCAGCTCCTGAGAACACCCAGAGTTTGGGTGAAGTCGGCATGTGCCTCTGTGTCTCAGCTCCTTGCTGGCCTCCAGCAGCAGCCTCCAATGAGCAGGGAGGCTGGGGAGATGGAAAGCCAGTGTAATTAAGGCAGTAGCCACACCCCACCTCCATCAGGCCATATGCTTAGGAATGAGCCTGCTATGGGGGCAGGATGCAGCTTGCATGGGAAGGGAGTGTCTGGTCCCCTACTGAGCCACCCTCAGCTCCATTCCTGATGCAGTACCCCCAGAGCTTCTTTCTGCTCCCCAGAAGGAGTCTGAGCAGGCAGGAGCTTCTGGTTCCTGTTCCACACATGGCTGCTAGTGGCAGGATGTGAGCCCTGAGCTGTCAGCTACAGAGAAGCCATTGATATATGGAGCCAGTAACAGTCAGAAATGTTATGGAGCTAGGGAGCACATGGCAAGAAAGAGGAGCGAGAACTGAGCTTAAATGAGACCTCATTTCAGCCTTAACTAGGGCCAGGGAGAATGGGTTCAATTTTTTTTTCCCTCCTTTTTCCTCCTTCCTTTCCTTTCTTTCCTATTGTCCTTCCTCCCCCTACTGCAACCTCCAACCTCTACCTGTCCTCTCCCTCTGCCTGTTCACTCCCCTGACTAACTCCCACCATATCCCTTGTCCCCACCCGCCCTCTTCTCCCTTCCCCCTTCTCTGCACCTGCCACCCTCTCCATTCTCTCCCCCAGGAACCTGAGCTCGGCTGATGCGGGCCGCCACACCATGCGCAACTACTCAGGGCTCATTGACTCGCTCATGGCCTATGTCCAGAATTGTGTGGCAGCCAGCCGCTGTGACGACAAGGTGAGAGTGCACCCCCTGCCACCAGGGCACCCCGGACACCCGGCCCTAGTCCCTATCCTTTTTATCCAGAGCACCAAAGCTCAGGGCCTCCAATCAATGAGGGCAGCTCCTTAGACTCCCTGTCATGGCATTTTTCTCTCCCAGACCCCAAGAATCAGGGATTGCACCTCTGGGTGCCTTTGAAGCCTGGCCCGGTGACAAGCAGTAGTATAGAGTCTGGGAATGCAGGGTAGGGCCAGGGCACGGGGCAGGCATGGGGCAGCACATGTGTCCTCACTCTCTCACTTAGATAGTGAGCGACACAGCTGCCTCCTATAACCTCTCTGTTCCTCAGCTCACTATTCTAATGGCGAGGGTCATAATCACGTGGACCTCATTCATGTGTTGCTTGAAGAATCCAAACACAAAGAAAAGGGCCTGGCACAGAGCAAGCTCCCAATGTATATGCTGGCTGTGTGTCATTGGTGGTGCTGAGCCTTGACTGCAGCCCTGAGGAATCCACTGTGGTGTGCCCAGGGCTCCTTCTGCCACTACTATCTTCTTCAGTGCTTCCAAAAACCCAATGGCAGAGCTATCCTCCTGCCCTCCCTGGACTTTTTGACATACCAGCATAAACAGAAAGGAAAAATCATGGCAGGCAGATAAACTGAAGGCTGAGATTTCTCTACCAGATCAGGACAGTGACTTGGGAGATGACAGGGTACAGCAACCCCCAGATCTGGGTCCTCAGCACTGTTTCTACAAGGAGGGATTTTATTTCCCATTTCTTCCACTAGAGGAGACAACAGGGCCTCCTCAGAGGAGAGCGTTGTCCCTTAGTCTCAGGCTGGTTCCAGTGGGCAAAGTGATTTTCTGCTTTGGGTGCAACATTCCCTGCACCAGTGTAACCCCAAAACTGGAAGCCAGCGTCCCTCAAACCCCAGAAGGGGCTGGACATCATTAGGAAGATAAATCTGCTGCCCCAAACCTTAGCCTGGGAGGTTCCCCCAAGGGGAAATGACGAAGATCTGGGCCCAGCTGCCATCAGGGAATCCTGGGCTCCTGGCCTGGCAGTATGTGCAGACTTAGCACCTGTGATATTGAGGGCTGAGGACTGGCTGTGGAAAGAAGGAATGGTAGGGGCAGTGGGGCTAGATGGCTTTGGAACCTAAAGGCATCAGGGCTTCTGAAGGAGCTTATCCCAGGAGGGAAGACACATTCTTCCACATCCCAGTCTGTCGCTGGTGCACTGTCCATAGCAGTAGCCACAGTCTGTGGTGTCCTGCTGTGTGTTAGGCCCCATGGTGGGTACTTTCCATGTATCATCTTCCCAATAGCCCAGTAGAGTAGGAAGCTTTATCCCTAATTTACAGCTGAGGAAACTAGTCCCCAGAGAAGTGAAGCAAACTGCTAATGGTCACACAGCCAGGGAACGATAGATTCAGATCCAGATCCCAGAGTGTCCCTGGAAGATCTTTCCAGATGAAGAGTGTGGTGGGTGCCTGTGCCCACCTCTCTGATGCAGCCGAGGTGCCCAGTGCTCTCTTATTAGTGTGGGTAGGAGATGAGCCCAGGAGCCCCCAGGGCTGGGGAGAGGCTCAGGCACCATGCTTCTTTCTGCTTGGCCCCCAGTCCGTGGAGAACTGCATGTGTATCCTGCACAACCTCTCCTACCGTCTGGATGCTGAGGTGCCCACCCGCTACCGCCAGTTGGAGTATAATGCCCGTAACACCTACACAGAGAAGTCTTCTACTGGCTGCTTCAGCAACAAGAGTGACAAGATGATGGTGAGCACCAGGCACAGGCCCAGAGACATGCCAGGCACCCCCCACCATGTCCCGCAGTCTCAGCCACCTTATCTTCTTGGTTCTCCTGGCACCTAAAGCCAGCCCTTGAGGACAGCACCATGCCACAGCCTTGCCTTGGGCTCATGCTGCACTCTGGGGGCTGAGTAGAGGGCTGGCTTCCATCTTGTGTGCAGAGAGGAGTTGTGTCCACGGGGCTATAGGAGCCCAGACCACCCTAGAGGTCAAAAGCTCCAGCCTTGTATTTGCAGGTGTCTCTTTCACTGTACAGTATCAAGTTTCCCCCTTAGCCGTTACTCCCAAGGACCTAGGGATAACCAGAACTCTGATCCCTCTCTCACCTTGGTTCCCACCATCTACTGAGCCCTCCCAGGTCTCCCTAGAAGCAGAAGGTGCTATGGAGGGATGATCAGGCCTCCTCTGCTGGGCCTGACTGTGTATCCCAGGCCCTAAGCTACCCTAGAGCAGGGCAAACCCATGTTCTGATGCTAGGAAGGGTAGAAGCATCATGTGAGACCCCAAAGCAGCCTCACACAGCTGGCAGGTTTGGGCCGAGGCTGTCCTGGAGCAGATGGCCTGAGATCCTGGGAGCAGTCTGGCAGTAAGCCACAGTCAGTGACCATGGCCAGTTCCCTTGTCCCATAGAGCTGCTAAAGTGCACAGAGGCAAGGGCCGTGGCAGGTCTGTCTGTAGGCCCCCTTCTTCAGTAGGCATTCCCTCAGTCTCTCTCATCCAGAATCACAACCCTGAGGTTTAAGGGGACAGGGTCAGAATGCTTGGGTTGTGATCCCTCACTGGGCTCCCCACTGACCTGCTCTTTGTCCTCAGAACAATAACTATGACTGCCCCCTTCCGGAGGAAGAGACCAACCCCAAGGGCAGCAGCTGGTTGTACCACTCAGATGCCATCCGCACCTACCTGAATCTCATGGGCAAGAGCAAGAAGGACGCCACCCTGGAGGCCTGCGCGGGTGCCCTGCAGAATCTAACAGCCAGCAAGGGACTGGTGAGCAGGGGCCACAACTGTCCTCTTGCAGCTCCCCTGGCCTCCAGCTGTAGCCCAGCCTCTGTTCTCTGCCTTTTCCCTCCAGCCTGTCTCCTGGCTGAGTCAAATACATTAGGGCTTCAGAGCTCCACTCTGCAAACATTAGCAGTGCACCTGGTATACACTTAGGTGTTGGGCTAGGCTCGGGGAAGAGATGAGGGTTGAAATGCCCCTGCCCTCTGGGAGCTCTCAGGTGGCATGAAGTGGACAGATCCACTCCTGTTGGACTCTTGTCTGTGCCCACACTATCCTTTTGGCCACATGGTTTCTATCTCAGTTCCTTTCCTGGGCTTTCTATCTTCTACTCCTCCCACTCCTGACTGTCCTCCTAGGCTCTGCTAAGAAGGGGAAACAGAGATGGAGTGTTTGTTGCTAGAGGAGCCTCCCATTTGCTGATTGTACGGGTGAAAAAAGAGGGTTTGGAGCATGGGCAGGTCCCGAGGAAGATGTAACAGAATTAGTTTAGATTTTGAGTCCAAATGTGTGTAACTAGGGGGAGCACAATAATATGGGGCAGAGCTAGAGAGAACCTGTTTGCAATGAAGACAAGTTTAGATGGGTCAGGCAGCCAGCTGTCCTTCAGCTTCACTTAGGACAAGAGGGAACTGTACAACAGTGGGACAGGGTGAACTGAGGACAGAGAAGATCTTCCCTGACTGTGAAGGGGTGGCTCTGAGAACCCCAAACTGGCCTAGACCAGGTTATACCCAGGATGGTGTTGATGCTTAGAAGCCTGAGGAGCTGGGCTGCCTCCACGGGGCCCTGATTATATTTCCCTGGAACACAGACACACACACCCCTTTATCTATCTTTGTCTCAGGCAAGCCCTCAACAAGTATGTATTGTCTTGGATTCTACAGGTAGGGAAGCTGGGAGAAGATGGCCAGTGCTTCTTTAATTGACAGATACCCTTGACCACATGGTTGCATGTGAGCAGATAGTGCTGGGAATGTGAGCCAAGACAACGGGGTGAGGAGTGGCATCAGATTTTTTCTTTAGTCTGTGACTCTGACCACAAGTGAGAGAAATAGGACTTCACTCTCACCCCTTTCTAGGCTGCAGACTCATCTGGGGGCGAGGATTGGGGTCAGGAAAGAGGGGGTGGCAGCCTTGGTGTTGTATAGTTGTCCTATGTGAGCAAATTCTAGTGTATCTGTGAGTGCTTCCACTGTGGAAGATAAAAGGCTCTGGGATTTCTTTGGGATCCCTGTCAAGGTAGAGACTCACAGGGAGCTCATGGTGTGGGTGGAGAAAGATTTCTCACACCAAGAGCAGAACAGTTTCAACAACAGAAAATTTACTTCCCAAAGTTAGGAAGGCCATGACTAAGAGAAGTATCAGTACTGGAATAAGGGGGTTGGGGTTTTTATTAGAGGGCAAAGAGAAAGAAAAAAGTGATTGCAGCCAACTGAGAGCAGAACATCTGTGAAACTGCTACTGATGGCTTTTAGGGCTCTTCAAGACTGGGAAAAGGAACTCTTAAGAGATAATGGCTTGAAGATGAGTGGAGTCCCAGGTGTTTACTCAAACAAAACAAAGGGCAGTTGTGCTGTGAGTTTTTCTTTTCAAAGGGGCAATTATGTGTTGTGAGTTTCTTTCTTTTGCTTTCTGTTAGATAATGTATTTCCTCTGTTAAATAGCTTATTTAGTAAGGCTACCTTTAAATTACTGGCCCCTTTCTGCCTGCCGTGGTACCTGGGAAGTCACAGCCCAGCTCCTCACCAGGTTCTTTTTTCTTAGATGTCCAGCGGCATGAGCCAGTTGATTGGGCTGAAGGAAAAGGGCTTGCCACAAATCGCCCGCCTCCTGCAATCCGGCAACTCTGATGTGGTGCGGTCCGGGGCCTCCCTCCTGAGCAACATGTCCCGCCACCCCGTGCTGCACAGGGTGATGGGTAAGACCACCTATCTCCCTTCCCCTTCCACATAGGACATAGCAGGCCCCTCACTTTCCCCAGCCTGCTGGAAGTCACCTTCTTAACCAGTCCCTAGGGTGAGCATTCTAGGAGGAAAGTTGGCTAAAGAGAGGGGTGGAGATAGAAAGGAGCCAGTCCCCTGAGAAATGGGAGCAGGCCTGCAGAAGTCCCGTCTAGGTCACTGAGTCCTGAGCCAGAGCTAGAACAGAGCCCTGAGGGGCCATCTTGCTTAGAGCCTGGCAGAAGGCAGTCTAAGATTGTGGCCCCAGAGGGAACCCCTCCTTCCCTTGGCCCTCCTGACCCTGTGCCCCCACTCCTTCCTGTCCCAGGGAACCAGGTGTTCCCAGAAGTGACTAGACTCCTCACCAGCCACAGTGGCAACACCAGCAACTCTGAAGACATCCTGTCCTCTGCCTGCTACACCGTGAGGAACCTGATGGCCTCACAGCCACAAATGGCCAAGCAGTACTTCTCCAGCAGCATGCTCAACAACGTCATCAATCTGTGCCGCAACAGGTGGGTGGGGCTGGGCGGGACCCAGTAGGTGGGTGTGGCAGGGGCGGTGCCCACCATTTGGGTTCATCGCAGCCCCACCGCTCCAGCTCTGCCAGTGGTCCTTTACCCAATGCGGTGGGGGAGCCATGAATGGGGGAGGCCTGAATGGAGAAGTTTGAGAAACTGAGAGCAGGCAGAGCTGAGGGCCCAGCATTCAGGCCTCAGGCTACTGAGAGGGAACACAGGCCGCACACTTACCACCTGGGGGATGTGGGGGGACACAGTGTCTTCAGAGGGCCAGCAGGAGGCGTGAGGCAGCAGACCCAATTATGTAGGAACTTTACCTGCCCTATGAGGCCCTTCTTCCCCAGGACAAGGGCTGTGGCTTAGTGTAGGGGGCACCACACTTATGGCCCCCATGGAGAGTCCTGGGATGCCCCTAGGTGGGCAGGGGGGTGGGGTTGTACCCATTGTGCAGAGTGATCAGGGCTCAGCACACCACACTTAGGCTCCTTACTCCTAGGAGACCTGGAGGCAAGGGTGGGAGGGATGGTGTTCCTTCTCATGGCTCCTAGAATCTCATCTCACACATGCTCATCCCACTATCCAGTGCCTCACCCAAGGCTGCAGAAGCTGCCCGACTTCTCCTGTCTGATATGTGGTCCATCAAGGAGCTGCAGAGTGTCCTCAGACAGGTAAGAGCCCACATCAACCCCTTCTGAGGTTCTTCCTGCGTGGCAAAGGCTCTTCCTGTAGGCAATGAAGTCCAAGTAGATCAAACAGGCAGAGGCAAGCTGGTCTGCCCCACCCACTTGGGTGGGCCTTGCACAAGACACAGGACAGCGCTTCCATGAAAATGAAGGTGATGGCTCGGTGCCTGTGGCTCAAGTGGCTAAGGCACCAGCCACGTACACCTAAGGTGGCAGGTTCAAATCCCCAGCCCGGGCCCGCCAAACGACAATGATGGCTGCAACCAAAAAATGGCCAGGTGTTGTGGCGGGCGCCTGTGGTCCCAGCTACTTGGGAGGCAAAGGCAGGAGACTCGCTTGAGCCCAGGAGTTGGAGGTTGCTATGAGCTGTGATGCCATGGCACTCTACCCAGGGGGACAGCTTGAGGCTCTGTCTCAAAAAAAAAAAAAAAAAAAAGAAATACAGCTCCTTTTTGAAATGAAGGCAGCCTCTATCTTAACTTGTGTGTGTACATGTATGAAATATATATGGATAATTTTTATAATTTGTATATTTATTTCTTTCCAAAATTAAACATTATAATTTCACGTATATGTATGTACTTCCAAGTTTTTAGTGGTTTTCCATAAACTT
>CAUYQV010115455.1:0-59814 GCA_963574575.1 Galagoides demidoff
ATGGCATCACAGCTCATAGCAACCTCCAACTCCTGGGCTCAAGCGAGTCTCCTGCCTCCGCCTCCCAAGTAGCTGGGACCACAGGCGCCCGCCACAACGCCCAGTCATTTTTTGGTTGCAGCCATCATTGTTGTTTGGCAGGCCCGGGCTAGGGATTTGAACCCGCCACCTTAGGTGTATGTGGCTGGCGCCTTAGCTGATTGAGCCACAGGCGCCGAGCCACTGTACTTTTTTTATATTCTTTTCATCTATCAACTCATTTAACTCTGACTTCCATAACTCTTTTACATCTACCTCTGCTACTATTTATCAATGTTCAACACCATTATGATTAAGTATTTGATCAAGTTTTTATACTACATTACCCTAACTAAATAATTAAGTTCTCTGATGGTCAGGGAATGTTTCTGATGCCACTTTGTTTCTTCCACATTGTTTAATCCAGAGCTCTGCACACAGCAAGTGCTACAATAAACCCCCTGACATGCTAAAACAAATCACTTTTATCGTGTGTCAACATTGACAAACTAGTTTGTTTTTAAATTAACTAAATTGAGGCTGGGCACAGTGGCTCACACCTACAATCTCAGTGCTTTAGGAGGCCAAGGCAGGAGGATAGGATGCCAAGGTAGGAGGAGCCCTTGAACCCAGGAGTTCTAAACTGCAGTGAGCTGTGATTATGCCACTGTACTCCAACCTCAGTGACAGAACAAGGCACTGCCTCTAAAAAAAGAAAAAAATTTAACTACATTTAACTATATTGAGGCACATTTTACACATAATAAAAGTACACATTTTAAATGTAAATTTTGTCAAATTATACATTCATGTAGCTGCCACCCCCAAACGAAAATACAGAACATTATCAAAAAGGGTTTTCTCATGTTCAGTTTTTAAACACCCATACGCCTGGATTCATGCAACCACTGATATGATTTCTGTCGGTAGAAAACACATCTGCCTATTCTTGAATTTCATAAAAATGCAAGTATGCAATATGTATTTCTTAGGGTCTGGATTCACTCACTCAGAATAAAGTTTTTGAGATTCATTCATGTTGCAGTATATATTAGTAATCTAGTCCTTCTTATTAATGGGTAGATTTTCCTTCTTTGAATATATCAAAATTTATATATCCATTCTACTGTTTATAGACATATTGGTGTTCCCAGTTTGGGGTTATTAGAAATAAACTAACATACAATTTCACTCACAAGTCCATTTATGAATAGGTACCTATTTTTCCCCTTTAAAACTGAAATTTCTGGCAGGCACAGTGGCTCATGCCTGTAATCCCAGCACTGTGGGAGGCCTTGAGGATCCCTCCAAGGGGTTCAAGAACAGCTTGTATAACTAGTGAGTCCCTGACTCTACTCCCCCCAAAAAAATTTACCCCTATAATCCTGGCTACTCAAGAGGCTAAGCCCAGGAGTTCAAGGTTGGAGTGTGCTATGATCTATGATTGTACCATTACACTCCAGTCTGCACAACAGAATGAGATCGTATCTCAAAAAAAAAAAAAAAAAGGCATTTCCTCTGAAAGAGGTGTAGTTGTATGTCTGGCTTTTTAAGAAACTGCCAAAAAGTTTCCTAAAGTGGTTGCACCATTTCATACTTCCATCAACAATTTATGAAAATTCTTATTGCTTCCTATTCTCACCAATATGCTTAGTTTAGAATGATATCTCAGTGTGAACTTAACTACATTTCCTTAATGACTAAGATACTCAGCATATTTTCACATGCTCATTTAATATTTATATATCTTCTGTGAAATAGTATTCAAACATTTTGCCTACTTTTATACTGGGTTATGTGCCTTTTTCTTCATGACCTTCAAGAGGTATTCATATATTCATATACTTTTATGTGGTACATATTTACATATTAAATAGTTATATTATTTTCTATATATACATTTTTACATTAGCTATTATACATATATATCCAAGAGTTATTTATATATGACAAGTCTTTTGTCAAATATATGTAGTAAATATATTTACCTAGTCAACATCATGCCTTTTTATTTTCACAGACATCTTTTGAGGAGCAACAGTTTTTATTTTGATTAATATAATTACCAATTTTTTTCTTTATAATTAGTGGTTTGGGGGTACTCTCTATGAAATCTTTACCTATACCAAGATCAAAAAGATTTTCTCCTGTTTTTTTTCTAGAAGCTTTATAGTGTTAGCTTTATATTTAGTTCTGCAATCTGTCATGAATTATCAATATTTTGTGTATATGCTGTGAGGTAAAGGGTAAAGTTAATTTTCTTTCATATAAATATCCAGTTGTTCAAGCATCTTTTCCCCATTGAGTTTTGGCTTCATTGCTAAAAATCAAATGTCTGTGTGAGTTCCATGGGTGTTTATTAGATTCTACATTCTGTTCTAATGATTAATTCATTATACTTACACAAATACTAAACTGCTTTGATTGCTGTAGTTTTTTTTTTTTTTGATTGCTGTAGTTTTATAGTAAGTCTTAAAATCACAAAGAATAAGAACTTTTGTTTTCTATTTCAAATTTGTTGTGCCTATGCTAGGTCCTTTGCATTTCCAGATAAATTTTAGAATTGATTTACCTACCAAAAAAATAATACTTTCTGGAATTTTGATCGAATTTACAGGTCAATTTTAAATCTTTAATATTGCTTAACATTAGCATTTAAAACTATGTATTTCCCTCTAAGTACCATTTTACCTGAATCCCACATATTTTATTAGGTTGGGTTTTATCATTTGGTTAAAATATTTTATAATTTTTCTTGTTCTCTTTTCTTTAGTAATTTTTTCTTTTCGAGACATAGTCTTACTATGTCACTCTCAGTAGAGTGTCATAGTGTCCCAGCTCACAGCAACCTCAAACTCTTGCACTTAAGCAATTCTCTTGCCTCCAAAGTAGCAGGGGTGCTTGTCTCCCATGTAGCTGGGACTAAAGGAGCCCACAACAATGCCCAGCTATTTTGTTCTTGTTGTTGTGATCATTGTTGTTTTAGCAGGCCAGGCCGGGTTTGAACCCAAAAGCCCGGGTGCATGTGGCTGGTGCCCTAACCACTGCGCAATAGGCGTCAAGCCTTCTTTAGCAATTTTTTTAGAAGCATATGGTTTAATTTCCAAATTTTTAGAATTTAAAAAGTTCTCCTTTTGTTATTAATTTATAATTTGGTTTTAAAAAATTTGTTTTATTTCAGAATATTATGGGGGTATGAAAGTTTTGGTTACATAAAAGGTTGGACAATTAAATTCATGAACTCATTCTAGAAAATGTATATCCCTCATTTCTGAATATCACTATAGTCACCAGATGGCCAAGGGGAGTACTTTGAAAGTGACCATAGAAACATTCAGTCATTAGCTCCATAACATTTTTTCTAGGATGAATTCATAAACTTAATTGTCCAACATCATAGTTTGCTTTTGTACAAATTTAAGTCAATGTTCTAAGTGTGCCCTTCATCTAAAAAGTACGCAATGTACCCATTTAATATGAATTGACCCATCCTCTCTTCCCTGCCCTCCACCTACTTGAACTATGTTGAATTTTGCTTCCATATGTGCACACAGGTGTTGACCAACTGGTTCCAGTTCAGTATTGAATATATAACGTGTTTATTTTTCCATTCTTGTGATATTTCACTTAGGAAAATAGTCTCCAGTGCCATCCAGGTTGTTACAAAAGATACTAGGTCACCATTTTTTATAGTTGAGTAGTACTCCATGGTACACATAACCACATTTTATTAATCCATTCTTGTATTGATTGGCTCTTGTTGTTTCCACATTTTTGTGAATATAAATTATATAAACATTTGAGGGCAAATGTCTTCTTCATTTCCTTTGGGTAAATACCTAGTAGTGGGATTGCTGGATCATATGTTACATCTATTGTTAGTTCTTTGAGGTATCTCCATATACTTTCCATAGAGGTTGTACTATTTTGCAGTCCCACCAACAGTATATGAATAGTCCTTTTTTTCAGCATCCTTGCCAGAATCCATTGTTTTGGGACTTTTTAATATGTACCATGCTCACTGGAGGTTCTGATTTGCATTTCCATGGTAATTAGAGTTGTTGAGCATTTAATCATGTGTTTGTTGGCCATTAGTCTATCTTCATTTGAAAAATTTCTGTTCATATCTTTTTCTCACTTTTTAATGGAGTTGTTTGATCTTTTCTTTCTGATTTGCTTAATTTCTTTCTAGATTCTGGTTATCAGCCTTCATCAGATATATAGCATGAAAATATTTTCTCCTATACTGTAGGTTGTATATTTACTCTATGGATTGTGTCTTCGTGCAGAAAATTTTAAAGTTAATTGGGTCCCATTTGTTTTTGTTGTTGCTGTTATTGCTTTTTCATGTATGCCAACAACAGTCAAGCTGAGAATCAAATCAAAGTCACAATACTCTTTACAGTAGCATCAAAAAAAGAAAAAGAAATATCTAGGAATGTATTTAACTAAGGAGAACTCTATAGGAAGAATTGCAAAATGCTAAGGAAAGAAAGAATGGAAAGAAACAGATGGAAAAACATAGCATGTTCACTGATCATCACAATCAACACTTGTTAAAATGTGTATATTACCCAAGTGATTCATAGATTCAACACAACCCCCATTAAAATACTACATCATGTTTCAGATCTAGAAAAAAATAGTTTTATGCTTCATATGGAATTAGAAAAGATCCCTAATAGCCAAAGCAACCTTACATAATAAAAAGAAATCTGGAGGCATCATTTTACCAGACTTCAAGCTATATTGTAGGGCTATACTAAGCAAAATAGCATGGTACTGGCATAAAAATAGAAACAAGATCAGAACAGAGAACCCAGATATGAAACCATCTGATCTTTGACAAAGCAGACCAAAACATACACTAGGGATGGGTGGCACCTGTGGCTCAAAGGAGTAGGGCGCCGGCCCCATATGCTGGAGGTGGCGAGTTCAACCCCAACCCCGGCCAAAAAAAAAAAAAAAAAACCATACACTAGGGAAAAGAATCTCTATTCAATTAATAGTGTTGAGAAAACTGGATAGCCACATGTAAAAAACTGGAGCAGGAACCACAACTCTCACAACTCATAAAAATTAATTCACAATGGATAACATTCTTAAACCTAAGACATGAAACTATAAAAATTCTAGACGAAAATATTGGAAAATCTCTAGGTGTAGAAAAAGAATTTATGAAGAAAACTAAAAGCAATCACAGCAATAACCAAAATTAACTCATAATTTGATTTCATGTTATAGAATACATGTCTTTGTAAATTTAATCCTTTTATGTTTATTGAGATGTGTATCATAGCCCAGTATATGCTTTACCTTGGATGCTTCTTATTAAGTAGAGAAGAATAATTCAAAGCCTTTAAGTGCCTTACCAATGTCAATTAGATTAAGTTGATAGATAGTTTTGTTCAGGTTTTCTACATTCTTACAGATTGTCTGTCTACTCTTTTTATCAAGTTCTGGAAGAGGAGTGTTAAAATCTCCAACAATTTTGTGAATACTTTTCAGTTCTATCAACTTTTTATTTCATATGTTTAGAACCTCAACTATTAGATGTATAAACATTTACAAATGTTGTGTCATCTTGATAAACTGACTCTTTAATAATCAGGAAATGTGGCTCGGTGCCTGTGGCTCAATCAGCTAAGGTGCCAGCCACATACACCTAAGGTGGCGGGTTCAAATCCCCAGCCCGGGTCCTCCAAACAAAAATGATGGCTGCAACCAAAAAATGGCCGGGCATTGTGGCGGGTGCCTGTGTTCCCAGCTACTTGGGAGGCTGAGGCAGGAAACTGGCTTGAGCCCAGGAGTTGGAGGTTGCTATGAGCTGTGATGCCATGGCACTCTACCCAGGGGGATAGCTTGAGGCTCCGTCTCAAAAAAAAAAAAAATCAGGAAATGTCTTTATTTATGTCTAATAATTATCCATCTTCTGGAGTCTATTTTGATATTAAAATAGCCATTTCAACTTTCTTATCATTAGTGTTTATATGGTGTTTAACATTTTAAGAGATGTATACTTTTATATTAACTGTGTTTCTTATAATCAGCATATTAATCAGACTTTTTTTTAAAATCAAATCTGATAACTCTACCTTTTAAAAATTAGTATGATAAGTCCACTTACATTTAATATAATCATTGTTTAAAGCATCTAAGTGTGCTATTTTGGTATATATATATATAGAGAGAGAGAGAGAGACAGAGCCTTAAGCTATCGCCGTAGGTGGAGTGCTGCAGCATCACAGCTCACAGCAACCTCAAACTCCTGGGCTTAAGTGATTCTCTTGTCTTAGCCTTTCAAGTAGCTGGGACTACAGGCGCCCGCCACAATGCCTGGCTATTTTTTGGTTTAGTTGTCATTGTTGTTGGGCAGGCCCAGGCTCAATTAACCTGCCAGCTTTGTTGTATGTGGCTGGCACCTTAGCTGCTTGAACTATAGGTGCCACCCAGTTTTTCCATATTTTTTAATCCAACCTTTTTTTCCTTTTCTCCTTTTTTCTTATCTGTTTTTCAATTAATTTAATTTTTTTTAGAATTCTATTTACTGGTTCACTATAACGGCAGTACCTCTTTATTTCATTATTTAAATGACTGATCCAGGGATTACTCTTCTTTCTTTAATTAATTTTCAGCAATTTGATTTTGATGTGCTTTGGTATACAATTTTCTTTGTGTTTATACTTCTTGAATATGGAAGTTGATATTTTTTAACAAATTTAGAATTTTTAAGCCATTATTTCTTTTTTTTTTTTTTTTTTTGAGACAGACCCTCAAGCTGTCGCCCTAGGTAGGGTGCCGTGGCATCACAGCTCACAGCAACCTCCAACTCCTGGGCTCAAGCGAGTCTCCTGCCTCTGCCTCCCAAATAGCTGGGACCACAGGCACCCACCACAAGGCCTGGCTATTTTTTGGTTGCAGCCATCATTGTTGTTTGGCAGGCCCGGGCTGGATTTGAAACCACCACCTTAGTTGTATGTGGCTGGCGCCTTAGCCACTTGAGCCACAGGCGCCAAGCCAAACCATTATTTCTAAAATCATTTAAGTATTTATTCTCTCCAGGCGGATCTCACAGAATATAAGGTTATGTTTATTTCCTTCCTGTTTTCTTCTATTTGAATAGTTTCTATGGCTCTGTCTTTGGTTTCACTACTATCTTAATCTACAATGGAGTAATTGAATTTAAGTTCTCTAAATATTGTATTTTTCAGTTCTTCTATACCTATATTTTCTTTTTATTGTTTCCATTTCTCTCATCATTATGTTTATATTTTATTTTAAAGCCTTGAATATATTTGTAATAGCTCTATCTTAAAGTCATTGCCTGCCAATCCATGATCTCTGTAATTTCTAGGTTATCTTTCTATTGATTAATTTTTTTCCTGCTTATAGGTTAAATTCTCTTGCTTCTTCATTATATATTTTTACTGCATATTAGATAACATACATATTACATTGCTGAGAGTTTGGAATTTGTTCTTTGAAAGAATTTTGAACTTTCTTTTGAGAAGTATTCATTTAATAAGAGCTTATCTTGATCCTTTTGAGACTTGCTGTTAAGTTCTGTGATAACAACGATTGAGTAGTCCTTATGGAAGCACTAGTATCCCTATTACAAAGGAGTATTCTTTCTGGGTCTCTACCAAATACCCAAGTGTTCAATGAAAATACTCCAGTACAGTAAGTTGGAAATTAAATGTTGCCCAATAATGTATAGAGCCTTAATAGTTTTTTTAGTTTTAATTTTTCATATCCAAGTAGTTGTTCTTTACTCAGACTCTTGTAATCATGATGAAAAACAGAAGCCAACTGGATTATTTACAACAGAGAAACTTCAAATATGAGACCACAAAAAGACTAAATGTAAAAGGGAAAAAAAGGTTATATTTTGTAAATACCAACCGCCCCCAAAAGCTGGTGTATATATATTAACATCAGAAAAATATACTCGAAGACAAGTATCACTAATGATAAGGAAGGGCATTGCATAATGATCAAATGTTCAATCAATCCAACAATCCAAAATTGTACACAATTAATAACTTACACAGCTGACAAAAAATTAGATATATCTATATAGTTGAAATTTTAACATATCTCTCTCAGCAGAATTTTTCTCAAAAGAGAAAAATCAACAAAGATATAAAATATTTGAAAATAAGGTTAACTTACATTAATTGACATAGAACAAACATTATCCTTAATAATTGCAAAAAACACATTCAGTTCAAGTGCATATGGAAAGTTACTCAAATAGACCGCATATCAATTTATAAACCAAGACTAAACAAATTTTAAATAATTGAGATCATAGAGAGCCTGGTCTTTTACCATAATGAGATCAAAACAGAAATCAGTAATAAGAAGATTACTATAAAATCCCTCAAATGATTGTGATTTAAGCAACATATTAAAGCAATCTAGGGGACAAAGATAAACAACAAAAATTAGAAAATGTTCAAACTAAATTACAATGAAAATCTATCACCTCAAAATTTGTATGTCAGCTAATTACAAATATTAAAACCTTAAATTTATACATTACAAAAGCAGAAAGTTTGAAATTCAATTACTCAAGCTCTATCTTAAAAGCTAAAAAGAATCCAGAAAAATAAATACCCATAAAGGGATGGTTAAGAAAATATCAGAGAGCATTAATGAAATACAAATTGTAGTCTAATAGAGTAAAATCAACAAAGCCAAAAGTGGTTCTTTGAAAAGACTGACAAAATTACTAAACTTGGTAAGACTTATTAAATAATAAAGAGAGAAAAACAAATTATTAACACATATAATAAAAGACATTAATATTATATAAAGACAACATATAAGACACTGATGAAAGAGGATAGTATAAAGAATTTTATATTAGTAAATATGAAAATTTGAATGAAACAGAACATTTCCTAAAAAATACATTACACCAAAATAGAAAATAGAACTAACCCTGTATATGGTAAAGATATTAACTCTATAATGTATAACCTTTCCACAGAGGTGACTACGGGCCCTGATTGCTGCACTGGTGAATGTTTCCAAACATTCAAGGAAGAAATAATACCAACCTAGTACAAACTCTTGCCGAGATTATAAAAAGGGTGAACATTAGCCAACTCAAGTTATGAGGCCACCCAAACAAACCTCAACAAAGACATAATGAGAAAAAAAATTTATACATAGATGCAAAAATCCTCAAAAAAATATTAACTAATATAATCTAGCAACATATAAAAAAAATACCAAAGGTTTGTATCCTCAAAGTAACCTGAAACAATTTTTAAAAATGCCAAAAGGTATTTATTCCACAAATGCAAAGTTGTTTAAAAATTCAGATGCCAATCAACATAATGTACCTTAACTCACTGATGAGTTAAAAAGAGAGAGAAAAAGATAACTCTCAACAATCTAAGAATAGGAGAGTACATCCAAAAAACATCATTATTAATGGCAAAACGATGAATATTTTCTGATGAATTCTGAAACAAGGCAAAAATATCCAGCATTTTTCTTTTTTTTCAATGCTAGTGATCCTAGGCAGAGAAATAAGATAAAGAAACAAAAAATACATATAGTAGACTTCCAGTTGCCAGTCCTGTATACAAGGAGCTTAGATGGCATCATTCCATCCTAACAACAATTTAAAAGCTGAAAAAACTTAGATCCATCAGAGAAGTGAGGTCACATAGCAAACTACTGTCCCCAGAATTGGAGAGAGAGATGGCAGATATAGAGAATCACAATTTACCAGAGCAGAAATCTGTGAACAGAAACTTCTACTGGAACCAGTGTCAAGTAGGAAAACCAGAACCATAATTGACTAATTGCTGAATGCTCAGGGTGGACAACTATGAGAGTTAAAATCTCCAAGGACAAACCTATCATAAGGGACCTCCCACATTTGCTAGTTTTACCCTCAGGAACCCTACCAAGTCCTCACAGTAAATGTCAGAGAAAAATCGTTTTTGCTTCCAGCAGGAGAAGAAAAAAAGAAAGCATTTTTTCAATATATAATAACATTCAAAAAAAATCATAACATTCTATTCTTTTTAAATCCTGCCTTCAGGAAAAACTATTTCACCTAACCTAACCTGCTATAGTTTTATCAGAACCTAAAATAGCTGAGATAAGGGAAATATCCAACTAGCCCCCTCTAGCCTTCCAAGTAAAGGAAGCAAAATACCCAACTCTAGCCCATGCTAGCCATCCTGTGCCCTCTACGGAGGAAAAATACTGAAATGTCCTGGTGAAGTTCACAGTCCAGGAACACAGGCTCACAAAAAACCCTGAGACTTCATCATAGGACTGTGGATATCTTCCCATGCCCCTACACCTCACTACTATATGATGAAAGGTCTATTTACCACAGTACATCATATCTGCCTTTTAACGAAACATTACAAGACATACTAAAAGATAAAAAACACAATTTGAAGAAACTGAACCAGCATCATAAACAGAGTTATGAAAAAAAAGTAGACAACATGCAGAAACATCAGATGCAAGCAGAGAAATGAAGCCTTTGATAAGGATTATTAATAGACTAGCTGTGGCTAAGAAAAGAATCTCTGAGATTGAGGACAGAGCAGAAACCTCCAAAACTGAAAAGTAAAAAGAAAAAACAGAACAGAATATCCAAGAACTGTGGGACAATATAAAAGGTGTAACGTGTAATGAGAATACCGAAGGAGAAGAAAAAGAAAAGAGAACAGAAACAATATTTGAAGTAATAATTACTCTGCATTTTCACAAATTAATGCCAAACACCCAACCACATATCAAGGAAGCATAGAAAACACCAAGTATGATAAATGTAATAAAAATACACCCAGGTATACCACATTCAAACTCAGAAAGTAAATGGAAAAAAAAAGTCTTAAAAGAAGCCAGGGGGGAAAAAAAAATCTTACATATAGAAGAGCAAAGATAAGAATTACATATGAATATGACTTTTTCTCAGAAACAGATGTAATAATATATTTAAGGTGATAAGAGGGAAAAAATTGCCCACTTAGAATTTGGTACCTTATAAAATTATCCTTTAAAAATAAAGTAGAAATAAAGACATTCAGGGACAAAAATTGAAGGAATGTTTTGCCAAGAGGACTTCCTTGCAAGAAATGTTATGGAAGTTTTTCAGTGAAAAGGAAAATGATACAGGTTGGCAGAGCACAGTGGCTCAAACCTTTAATCCTGGCACACTGGAAGGCTGAGGGAGGAAAGATCCCTTGAGCTCAGGATTTCGAGATCAGCCAGAGCAATAGAAACCCCATCTCTACTAAAAATAGAAAAAAATTAGCCAGGTAATTGGCACCTGTAGTCCCAATTACTCTGGAGATTGAGGCAAGAGGATCCCTTGAACCCAGGAGACTGAGGTTGCTATGAACTAGGTTAACACCGTGGCACTCTAGCCTGGGGCAACAAAGTGAAATTCTGACTCAAAATAGTAACAATACACAAAGTCCAAAAGCTACAGAAGCTGGTGCAGATGTGGAGAGTAGGGAACATTTTTACACTGTTGGTGGCACTGCAAACTAATATAGACTCTTTGGAAAGAAGTATGGAGAATCCTCAAAGAACTCTAAATAGACCTTCCATTTGATCCCACAATCCCATTACTAGGCATCTACCCAGAAGGAAAAAAATAATAATTTTATTGTGAAGACATTTGCCCTAGATTGTTTATTGCAGTTCAATTTACAATTGCCAAAGATGTGGAAATGATCTAAATGTCCATCAACCCAGGAACGGATTACTAAACTATGGTATATGTATACTATGGAATACTATTCAGCCATAAAAATATGGCGACTTTATATCTTTTGTATTAACCTGGATGGAGTTGGAGAACACAAGAATATTAAAGCAAGTATCCAATGTGCTCAATACTAACATGACACCAGTAGAGAAACTAATGCAAGCTCACACAAGACAAAAACTCAATTCAATTCAAGCTGGGGGGAAGAGGAAGAAGGAAAAGGGGAGAAGAGGAGGGGACTGATATGCTCCCACCTAATGGGCACAATGTAAGGGTTTATGGCACACCTCTTGAGTGCAGGACAACTACATCAGGGACTTTACTTAACAAATGCAAACATTGTAACCTAATGGTTCACATCCTCATATTAATCTGAAATAAAATACATCTGTGTAAATAAAAATTAAAAAATTATAATAATTAACAAAAAGAAAATGGTTTTAAAAAAGAAAATGATATAGGTTAGAAACTCAGATGTGCATAAAGAAAGAGCATGAATAAATTATGGTAAAAATAAGCTTTTATTTTTTCTTATTAATTTATCTAACAATTTGTTCAAAATAATAATAGCAACAATATATTTGATTATATATACCACATTACATTTTGACATGTTACATATAAAAATACTTATACATTAGAATTTCATTTCACATGAGTATGTATCTGTGTATGCATATATGTGTATGATTATATATACCACATTACATTTTGATATGTTACATATAAAAATACTTATACATTAGAATTTCATTTCACATATGGGTATGTATCTGTGTATGCATATATGTGTTCATGAGCCCATTGCTCAGTGGTTAGGGTATCAGCCACACACACTGGGCCTGGTGGATTCAAACCTAGCCTGGGTCTACTAAGATTAGGAACAGGCAAGATATCCTCTCTCACCACTGTTTTTCAACATCATACTGGAAATCTTAGCTAAAGTGATAATTCAATAAAAGAAAATAAAGGGTGAACATACTGAGATGAAAAAATAAAGTTATCTTTGTTCACAGATGACATACTTACCTATGTAGAAAACACATATAGATTGACCAAAATGACTCCAGGACTAATAAGCAATTATGACAAGACTGTAGAATACAAGACTAGTATACAAAAGTCCTCACATCACTGGACAAGTGAATTTTTTTTTAATTTTTTTTATTGTTGGGGATTCATTGAGGGTACAAGAAACCAGATTACACTAATTGTATTTGTCAAGTAAAGTCCTTCTTATAATTGTGTCTTGTCCCCCAAGGAGTGTCACACACCAAGACCCCACATACACCCCCTGCTCTTCCCTTCCTACATCCCTCTCCCTCCTTCTCTCTCTCTCTGCTCTCCCCTCTCCCACTGTGTACTAGGTCATTAATTGTCCTCATATCAAAATTGAGTACATTGGATTTATGCTTCTCCATTCTTGTGATGCTTTACTGAGAATAATGTGTTCCACTTCCATCCAGATTAATACAAATGATGTAAAGTCTCCCATCTTTTTTAATGGCTGAATAGTATTTCATGGTATACATATACCACAGCTTATTGATCCATTCCTAGGTTGGTGGGCATTTAGGCTATTTCCACATTTTGGTGATTATAAATTGAGCTGCAATAAACAGTCTAGTGCAAGTGTCCTTATGGTAGAAGGATTTTTTTCCTTCTGGGTAGATAGATGCCTAGTAATGGGATTGCAAGATCAAATGGGAGGTCTACCTTGAGTTCTTTGAGGGTTCTCCCTATTTCCTTCCGAAAATGGCTGTATTAGTTTTCAGTCCCACCAGCAGTGTAAAAGTGTTCCTTTCTCCCCACATCCATGCCAGTATCTGCAGTTTTGCGATTTTGTGATGTGGGCCATTCTCCCTGGGGTTAGATGATATCTCAGGGTGGTTTTGATTGGACAAGTGGAATTTAAAAAGAAAAGCACATTACCATTTACATTAGCACCCCAAGAAATAAAATATTTAGGTATAAATCTAACAATGTATATATAAAATCTATATGAAGAAAATTATTAAACTCTGATGAAAAATACCAAAGATCTCTCTAAATGTAGAATATAAATGTCTTAACACAATAACTAAGAAAAAGACATGAAGGCTATGTTAACCAGTTGGATGAAAGTATTTTAAATTGTATACAGAAACAGTATACTATACCCCATGATAGTATTAATGTATACTGCTATGACTTAATAAGAATAAATAAATAAATATGTAATAAACATTTGTTTTATCAGGCATATAAAAACATTACATCATCATTCTAAATACTAAATATTCAGAAAAATGATTCATAGTTTCTTATTTCTGGTCTATGCATATGAAAATATAAGTTATAGCCATTTAAATAATGCAAAATAAAAATTCAAGATTTTATGCATAGCATCTTATTAATACTAAATGATCAATACATACATTCTTAATTAATTTATTGAAATATAAAAAAGTACCCAGAGAGTTCAAAAATTTGTTGTATTCAAATAAACTAAATTAGCTATCTGGAATGTAAGTCTGGAGTACTTACTCTTTTGTAGGAATTGAATAAGCTACTTCATTTACTTAAATAATAGACACATTGAAAGGATACATAAATTGGCCAAGAATTCAAGAGAGAGAAAGGGTATTTTAAGAAAGAAGAGACAACACAGTGATTTGTGTGATGACACAGGCTAGCTTTAAATGAGCATAGAGCTGAAGAATGAAATTAGAAAAGTTTGTCAAGGCTGATTGTAGAGGGCTTATATTTTAAAAGAGCCACGTCTACAATAGCAGCTATATTTTATTAATTAGTTACTATGTGCTACAGCTTTTATTTCTACAAAAATTGTGTAAAAATATTAGCATATCTCCTGTGTTTTAATAATAAAATTAAAAATAAATGAAACAGATTGTCTTGTTGGAGATCCCATAACTAGCAACTTCCATAAATAAAATGTATAACCTAAAAGTTTGATGACATATGGTCATCATCTACATACTCTGAACCATATAGTCCATGGCCATTGCAATGCATTAACTTATTTTGACCCCTTGTTTTATGAACTTTAGATAGACTAGTCCATGCTGTTCTATAGGCAAATTATGTTGGGCATTGGTTTAAAGTATACATTATCTATTATTAGGTTATTGTATTCTTTACCAATATTGAATTTTTAAAACATTTAAATTTATCCACATAATGGTTTCTATTAAGGAATAAAGTTATAATTATAATTTTATTCCTTATTTAATAATTTTTTAGGATATGTATGAATCTATGCATATGTGATTTATTCCATTGAATTGATAATCATTATCTAAAAGATAATTTTCATTAAAATGCCAAATCAGAATTCATCATTATATTTTAAAGTACTCAGTTTTCTATATGGAAATTAGACAAATTAAAGCATAATTTTGTTCAATTACATTCTCATTTTCATTATTTTTAGATTATACATATATTCTATTGTATAATTCAATAATTGTATTGTATTATTCTATAATTCTAGTTGTAAAAGTGATATGTATAATGGAAACATTAGAATAAAAATAGAAAGTTTACTTTAAACAATATTCAGTCTCAAAACCACAAACCAAGCCAGAAAAAGCTACTGCCACCAGTTTGTTATGTGTCATTCTGAAAACGTCTGCATTTATATGTATCGTCTTTTGCATGTATATGCAAGAGGAGATTTTTAAAATAAATATAAGGTCATACTGTACATATTGTTTTATATTTAGAAGTCTTTACTTTTATTATAATTGGATTATAAATATATATTAATATACAGAAATATAATAAAAATACATTATATTCAATATTACATGTATGCACAAAACAACAGTTTTTTATTGATGATCATTTAAGTAACCATAATATGTATGATGTATTTGCATATATCACAGTGAGAAAGAAAAGTATTTAGTGAATATGTGCAAAATTTTATGTTACTAGTTACTGTAATCAAAATTTTCTTCAAAGTAGACTTGATTACACTTTCTTTAATAACCCTGACCCTTATATATGTTGTGAAGCTTTTAAATTTACCAAAATAATTTCTCATTGGTTATTTAAGAACGCTCAGTAATAAAAATAGTAAGTAATGATTGCTGAAAATATTACAATACGTATACCTGACAATAGAAAAATATCAATAAAATATAAATGTCTCCTTGAATAAACTGAGAACAAATAATCAATTTGTAAAATAGTGAAATAATATAAAATATAATTCGGAAAATAATAAATAGAAATACAAATAAGTATAAGAGAAGGTACTTATATTGCAGGAAATTGAAAAATATAAATGTATACATATGTAAAGGTGGAGTCCTAATTGGTTTACTATGCTTTCTCCATCTATCTAACAAGGGATTGTTGTCTTTGTTATGGTGTCTTTTCTCAAATTATTTAGTGATTTGTTAACCAATTTTAACAACCACCACCACAACAACACATACTGATTAAAAAACAAGCAATAAGTAATCTAGAAATTCTATAAAAATTCCAAGAATGCTGTCACAATGTAATGCTACATACAAGTTTTAAGATATATCGAGTATTCTTTAAATAAGCAATTAATAGGATGAGAAATTTTCACACAGATATATGTGTTTTAAGAAATATGTTCAGTAGTTGTAAAAATGAAGCAAGAATAAAAGATAGCTATATAATTTTACTACTCAGGACATGTAAAAGTATTCACAATGGTGATCCCAATAAAAATGAATCTGCATAAAAAAGTTATGAATACTTTTGGTTGAATCAACTTATATATATGTTTCTGTATTCATGTTCTGTTTAGTAAGTGGCGCATATAGAAAATAAACAGATTTTTATCTATTAACTTTAATTTCCAATATAATGCCTAATATTTCAATTAATTTTCTTGAAATATTCAAACAGATAATACCAGAAAATGATGAATTAGAACCTTCCTTGACAGATATATCTTCTTAACTTCTCTTTTAACATTCATTCTAACATAATTGTTAAGTGCTAATAAGAATTATATTCATCTGGTGTTGAATTTTTAAGCTATGTCTGATCTAGTATTTGACATAAATTTGTATCTATATAATTAGATACAGATATCTATCTATCTATATTGTGTAAAATGACATTCTGTTATTAATTAAAATTACACTTTTATATTTGCTTAACATTTTGAAATATTGAAATATATTTTCTATGATTGAACCATAGGCTAAAGCCCTATTTGCTATATTGCATAATCCTTTGAAAGTTCTTCCAGCTTTTACTTTCTAATATTTTAATTAAGATATTTGCTTCAGTATTCACAAGTGAGATTGTTCTGTACTTTTAGGCTTTGGCATTAATATCATACTGATTCTGTTAAAGGAATTTCAAAGCTCCTCTTTCCTTGCTGGGTTCTGAAACAGTTTAAATAACATTTGGCATTATCTATTCCTTGAAGTTTTCATATAATTGGCCTTGGAACCCAGTGCATTAGAGGATAAGTAATTCTTTGACAACATTTTCAATTACTTCCAAATTAATGGCCCTGTCTGGATTTTCTATCACTTTACTGAATATTAATACTAATAAATATAAAATAATTTAGTATATCAGCCTTATTTTCGTATACCCAACTACTATAAAATACTTTACTGAGAACTAATAACTATTTAGAAAGAATAATAACAAAAAGCTCCCCCCAAACATAAAAATAAATAACAACTACAAATAAATTTGTAAAAATTTAATAAGAAACAAAGAAATTTTTGAAAATATCAGAAGACATACTGTTCATTTTCTACATGGAAATACTCAAAGATATCAATTATGCCAGCATTAATCTAATAATGTAATTCAGATCTTACGCAATACCACTTCTGTGGAGAGGCTCAAAAGTGACAATAGAGATCCAACCATTGGATGGATTCTCTCAGCAAGAGTGTCTAGGAATCCATGAGAGAAGGTAGACGGGGAGTGAGGAAGATAGAAGTAGGGGGAGCTACTCAACTAGATCAGAAATAATTGTGGTAGGTGCCTACATGTGTGAGAAAGACAGAGGAGACAATCCCAGGCTCCACAATTCCCCCGAGGATACTGCAGTTGGAGTAGGATCAGGGGTTTCTGGACTGATACAGAGACCTGATTGGAGGCTGTGCAGCTGTGTTAACTCCAGAGAGAAGAAATAGCTAGCTTGTGAGCCAGGGGTGCTGTAGCTAGTACCATTGTAATAGCTCAAACCAAGAATGTCACTTTTTCCCAGGGGTCAGACCTCTGACTTGTACTTCCTTCTCTGCTCTGCCAGGAGGCAATAGAGCAGGCAATCTCAATATTTGGGTTATCCTGTAGGTGTGGGTGATGTGCACCTCTGTTGTCATCACCACCATCAATTGGGGGCACTGGACAGGGCAGGAGAACACAGGCCTGGAAACCACTGCTATAGCCTGGGTGATCTTGTCCAATCTTACTTCCCGTATGGGCAGAACATCCACCCATAGCTCTCAGCACCCATTGCCAACTGCTGTGACAGCTTGGATCACTGCTGCCTTCTCCACTTGAAAGATCCCAAGGGGGATAGAAAAGCCAGTACAGACACAGCCTCTGGATATAGGTATACTGGGTCCTACAGACCCTCACCATCCTGCATAGGCACCATGGATGCTGCACCTGGCACATCCCCTGCCTTGCCTATGAACCGCTCCCCCACCACACACACACACACAAGCTTCCCTGGCTAATATGCCTGAGTTCTGGACCCTGTGGACCTACTCCAACCTATGTAGGCACTCTGCCCCATAGGTCCACTCTGTCAAGCCATCTCATTTGGCCCTGCACATGATCTGTGATCAACTAGCTCATTCTGTACTGGTGGGACACTGTCCAGTGCACTTTTGGCCTGTGGGACCAGTACAACCTGTGCACCTGCTATACCCAGTGGCACCCAACAACAACTGCCACTCTCCCACATGTGGAGTACACGACTGCCCAGGCATGTATGCATGTGTAGTATGCTCAGGGTACATCCTCAGTCCTATGCACACATCATATGCAGGCCAGTCTTAACACACATAAAAATTTGGCATCAGAGGCTGGCCCTACTGCATTGGCCTGGTGACAACCATATGAGAACAGGGTAAGCACAGCAGAGCAGCATCATTACAGGCTCACAGTGCATTGGTTCCTCTCCTGCCTGGTTAAGCTTCCAGAGTAGGACCCAAACATGGCATCTGTGGAGGGACGATTTCTATTTTAACCAAATAACAGAGGTCCAAACAAAATAGAACAGGTATACCATATCTGTGATCTGTTTTGAGATGAGAGAAGTGGCCTCATATGTCAAGGAACCCACAGAAAACTCTGGTAACATTAAAAAATAGGCTGTCTGGACATCCCCAAAAGAACACAATAGTTCTTCAGTAATAAAGTTCTACCAAAAGGAAATTGTTGAAATGACAGATAAAGAATTCATCTATGGATTTATCAAGTATGATAAATAAAATTGAGGAGATGGTAGAAAATTATCTCAAAGAAATAAAAAAAATCTAAGACATGAACAAAAAATTCATTAAAGAGATACAAAAACTCAAAGAAATTTAAGAGTCAATTAGAAAACTTCAATACACCCCCCCCAAAAAAGCTTTAACAATATGTTAGACCAAGTAGATAAAAAATGGAGATTGAAGATTAGGATTTTGAAGTAACCCAGTTAGCAAATATGTAGAGAAAAGGGAAAAAAAAAAAAAGGAAAAGAAGAGGAATAATCATTGTGAAAAATAGGGGATTATGCAAAGTGAGCTAATATAAGAATTATTGGTAACTTTAAAGAGAATAAGAAAAAGAAATAGCATGAAAAACCTATTTGAGAGACATAGAGGAAAACTTTGTGGTATTGCTAGAGGTTTAGATATCCAGGAACAAACTGATTATCAAACACGTGTAAGATTCACAGAAAATACACAATCATCAGTCTGACCAAAGTCAAAGTGAAGGGGCAAATCAAACAAGGGGCAAACAAGTGGTGAAATGAAAACAAGTTACTTACCAAGGAAAACATATCAGGAAAACAGCAGAACTCTCATCAGAAACCACTAAAGCAAGAAGAGAATGGGATTCCACTTTTTTTTCTTTTCTTAAGACAGAGTCTCCCTATATCACCTTGGTAGAGTGCTATGATATCACAGCTCACAGCAACCTCAAACTTCTGGGCTTAAGCAATTCTCTTGCCTCAGCCTCCCTGGCAGCTGAGATTACAGTAGCCCACCACAATGTCTGGATTTTTTTATTGGGGGGGGCTTGTATTTATCATTGTTGTTTGGCAGGCCCTGGCTGGGTTTGTACCTGCCACCTCTGGGGTGGCTGGCACCCTAGCCGCTGAGCTACAGGCACCAAGCCAGGATTTCACTTTTAATCTTTCTAAAGAATAACTGTCAGTCAAGAATTCTGTATCCTAAGTTTAGTAAATGAAGGATAAATAAAGTCTTTCCCAGAAAAGCAGAGAATTTGTCACCACCAGATCTTCCCTACAGGAAAAGCTTAAAATGTTCTATCCGCCAAGAATAACAATTGATACCACCAAAGTAAAAGCATCTAAAAGTTAAAGCTCAGAAATCTTACAAAACTGTAACACAAGGAAAAAGGAGGGAAGCAACTAAGTATCATTCAACACGATGCACAAAACATTATCTCACATATCAATACTAATATTGAATATAAAGGATCTTATTGGTCCATTTAAAAAATACAGAATGGCTCAATAGATGGAAAAACACAGTTCACGTATCTGCTGTCTCAGCTCATCTAACTTTCAAAGGTGCTCATACGCTTATGCTAAACAAATGGAAAAAATAATCCCCATGTATGAAAGCAATAAGTGAGTAAAAGTGTAAGTTCACCAACTTAATTATCAGACCTCATATATTTGTGTATGTAATGTATATAATATTTCTTATATAGAAATTTTCCATGCTTAATATTTTATCTAATTTTTGTCATACTAATTATAAGAATATGTTTATAAAGATAATGGAAATTTAAAGCTATTTGGAGAGGAATATTTTAAAAGTATAACTTTTATTTATAGTGCAACATATGCTTTATTCTAATATTCCCTGAAAATCATGACTTTATTCTCCATCTCTATAACTTCTTATGTTACATTTTTATAGAAACAAAACTACACCATATATAAAATTTTGAGTGTGCTTTTTTACTCAGTGTATTTCTTTTGATATCCATCTAAATTGTTGAATGTGTCAACTTTTTTTTTTTTTAGAGAGAGAATCTCACTATGTCACCCTTGGAAGAGTGCCTGAGTATAGGCGCCTGCCACAATGCCCGACTATTTTTTGTTGCAGTTGTCATTGCTTAGCTAGCCCAGGTTGGGTTCAAACCTGCCAGCCTCAGTGTATATGTCTGGTGCTGTAACTATTGTGCTACAGACTTCGAGCCATATGTGTCAACATATTTTAATTGCTGTGTGATTACTATATATCTGGTGATAAACACAAGGAAACTACTGCCAGAAATTTTACTAAGCTGACTGAGCTGAAACTGTTTCAAAAATTTTTGACTTTTATCTTGTTGATTAATTTGGCTATCAATCCACATACCTTTAGGGCTCTTCCTTATAATACTGTCTCTCACAAATAGACCATGATTTGGGGGGCATTCTTACGCAATTCCTTAGGAGTATTGGTAATATTATTCATCCAAAACCAGAAAAATAGTCTTGCCAAGAAAGAAATATCCCTTTAACTATATATGAGTGAAGATGTAAGCTAAATTGCCATTTATTTTCTCTCATCACAGCATCATTGTTTTGCTACGGACATTTCCTGAGTTACAAACATGTCTTATGTAAACTTGCACTTATGAACAGAAGCAATTAGAGGTAATAGGTAAATATACCTGTTTCAACTTACCTACTAATTCAACCTAAGAATAAAAATGGAGAAACTACCTCCTTTGTGACCCAGGAACTGCTTGTCCTTCAAAGGTTTTTCAAACTTTCTCATTTTTTAAAACCACTTATTCCTTCCTATAAGCATATATTCTCTTTTAATTGTCCTAATTGAAAGCTTCATAAGTTTTTAAGAAAGTTGTTATGAATTATAAGCAACCAAAGATTTTGATTTTTAATAAAGTATATGAGCACTCTCAAGGATTTGCTGTCCTATTATTGACCTCTCCAGCTAATTATTCAAATTAATACTAATGTTAATTATTTAAACCAAGAAGTGATTTTTAATGATTATTATATATTAAGAACTGTTCTTAGATCTGAAGATTTCAAGATAAAATGAAATAAATGTTATCTTGGATCTCACAATGTTCAAAGTTTACAGAGTAAGATAGTTGTTAATCATATAATTGTACAGCACAGAAAGGAAATCTTAGCAGTAACTATAGAACAGAAATTAACATGTTAAGGAGAAAACAATAAGGAACATTACAGACTTTTAACTTGAAACAATGGAAATTTGAAGACAATGGAATTATAGCTTAATTTGATCTTCCTGTCAACATGTTAATGACCATTAAAAACAAACTTTTCCACCAATATATGAATAGCATCTGCAGTTCGAAAGAGATAGGAAGAGCTCAGTTTTTAAAAATCTTATTTTTAGCAGGACATAAATATACTTCTAGATGACTCACTGTAACTTAAGTGAAAATTAAAGATATGTCTGGCATGGCAGGTTGGAGAAGAGAAAGAAGTGACATTAGCATGTTAAATATGTATAAATTGACAAAAAGTAAAGCTGTGAATTTCTAAAAGTGAAATAACATACTTTGAGAGTGATCTTCCCGCATACGTTACTCAGAATTTATCTTTTCTTAATCCCAAACCAAAGATAACCTAGGAAAAGAATAGTTTTAAACCTGTGATCCATATATTATGGTTTCTCCAGAAAGAAATTCTATGTCCAAAAACTTTTTACAACATTTTATATTTTTTATAAAATATGACCTACATAAGATCAATAATTGTATTTCATTTGGGCAACTGAATAAGTTGTACTAAGAGAAAATACCTCATTCACAGGTAACACAACTGTGAACAAAGCCAATCTTTAATAATTGGAAACAACTAGTCCAATTAACATGTGAATCTAATGAGACTATTGCTTACCAAGTTAGTATACAATGCTCAATATATTAACACATGCTTGTACCATCAAATATTAAAGAAAAAGTATTAAAAATAAATAACATAAAAACAGGTATGAAAAAATAATTTTAATGATGCAATGCCTGATCCTCTCACACCAGTACAAATAATATTGCACAAAAAGGAAAGTTTAATAATTTGAAGACATAACTTAGCTCGAGTTTGGAGTAATTAATATTGTTTTTGTTTGTTCATTTTTGTTGTTGTTGTTTGTAGTTTTTGGCCTGGGCTGTGTTTGAAACCTCCACCTCTGGCATATGGAGCCCGCACCCTACTCTTTTGAGCAACAGGCCCCACCCCTTAGAGTAGTTAATATTGTTAAGTTGTAAATTCTCCCTAAAATAATCTATAAAGTCAATTTGGATCTTGTCCCCTTCTAAAAATTGACAAGCTTATTCTAACATGTATTGTACATGCTAAGACTTAATAAAGGTAAAACTATATTGAAAAAGAAGAAAATTAATGTTAGTACAACACTAGATTTCAAGACTATTAAAATACTTTAATTTAGAGATTTTGGTATTGTTCTAAGGATTGACAAAAGATCAATGAAATATAAATACACTATTTAATAAAATGAACTGCACCTAGATAATCACTTGATATTGATGTAATTAAATGGGCAGGAAAATCTTCAGAAATGATGGTAGGGCAACTGAATATTCATATATGTAAAAGTTAACCTTGTCCCCTCCCTCATTCAGTATACAAAATTTAACATGAAATGGATCAATGTAAATGTTAGATTTAAAACTATAAAGCTTCTAGAGTATTTCAGAGAAGATTGGATTTATGTGGAGATTTCTTGGTCAGCTTTCAAAACCTATAATAGAAAAATTAGACTTATTATAAATAATAAAAAATATACTTTTCACAAAAGATGTTATTAACCAAACTGAAAGCAAATCGAAGGATAGATGAAGGCAAATGAAATATATTTATCTGGCAAATGCTGATATTTAGAATATTTAAAGAACTATCAACTGATAGGAAATATTTTGATAATCCAATTTTTGAAAATTGATGAAGACCTTCAATATGTATGTCCTCAAATATCTCTACATCATTACTTAACAATATTCTTTTAATATATACTTAAACCATAATGAATTATAAGTACACACATATATTATCAGAGTGATTAGAATAGAAAGAATGTTGAAACCAATTAAAGGGTAGAAAGTAAGCTGCAAAGAACAGAACAAAGTATTTTTAAGTTTCCAATTAGTTTGAGCATATGCTGACTTTGACCTGTTTCACTTCTAGATGTATGCCTGCATGCAAGTAATGAGAGCACATGTACAACAAAATGCATAAATATATACTTTCAGGATTCTCAGGATTATTTATAACAGTTTTATTTTTAATAAGCTCAAATTGGAAATAGTCAAGATGTTCATCCACAGTACAGATAAACCTATTGTATATTTATTAAATTGAATGTTACAAAAAAAAAAGTGATGCCTGCAGCTGCATGGATTTAAATTAATGAGGATAACATGAACCAAATAAATCACACAAAAAGTTTAATGTTTAGATTATGTGGTTATATTTATAGAAATTTCTAGAATAAGCAACGCTAATCTATTCTAACAGAATTCAGAGCAGTAGTTATGAAGACATGTGGGAGAATTAAATGGAAAGGATATAACGAAATCCCTATGTCGAAAAAAAATTCTGTTTCAATCTGGGTGACGGTCACCAGATGTAGGCACACATTTATATTCTCCAAGATGCCTTCTTAAAAATTATGGATGTTGTTCTGTATAAATTGTACTTAATTTTTTTAAGGGGAAAAAAAGAAAAAAAACCAAAACAAACAAACAAACAAAAAACAGTTTTAAGACTGAGAAGTCTCTTTATCTATGTATCTATCTATCTACCTATCTATCTATCTATCTAAATGTACATGCTAAGGACTTAATAAGGGGGGTAAATTGTACTTAATTGTATATACAAATATATATGTGTGTGTGTGTATATATATATATATATATATATATATATATATATATTTAATGGAAAAGAAGGTAAAGAAAACAGCAATGAAAGCACGCTGTCTCCAAAATCCCTGGACGCAAGGGAATTTATTATTAGCCACCTTGATCTACAAAAACAGAGAGGATATATTCTTCTAGAAACAGAAGAAGATTGATTTTTACAAGCAGAATTTAGCTGCTTGAGCTCACTATATCACCCCTGTTTATTCTCAACACGCCTTCAGCAAATAGCTATCTGTTTTGAAAGGAAGTAATAACTTGTAAGGAAACTTCATAAACATTTTTAAGCTATGCTATTTGATGTAAAGATGCTATAAAGGGGTAAGGCTCCATAAGAAAAGGATATTTAAAGATCTTGGGAAATTACCGTGAGAAAAAGGCATATTGTCAAGGAATAGTTCTAAAGATTCACAAAGAACCTAATCGCAAGATGAGTTCCTTACAAAGACTGAAATGTAGAGATATTGAGCAAAGAGAATACAGATAACAAATGTATGAATTCAATTTTATAATGTTAAATCATTTTGAAGCCCCCTCAGCAAAAATAAAACTGAGAGCCTTGCTTGGGAAATTGTAGCCAAGCTTGAAACAAATACAAAAGTAAATGAAAATAAAATAAAAATAAAACTATTCAATAACATAAATATAAAATAAATGTAAAGAGGATCACCACAGACATCAAACTTGTTCTTTCTGCCACTCATCATTTATAGACTGAGGACCTATTATCTGCCAGCCATTGTTCCAAGTTTTTTGAATACAAAAATTTCCATCCTGATATTACTTACATTCTAGTAAAGAAGTTGGGAGAATTTCTAGGTTCCGAGATGGGAATAAAAACCAACACGTGATTTCCTCTTATACACTAGGAAATATTCTAAGATTTATGCATGCAATTCCCCTATAATCCCATAAATCAGTATATGTTATTGCTAAGATTTTATAATAAAATGAGATACAGGGAAGTTAAATACCTTGTCCAAGGTAATGAAGCCAGTATTCAAATCTAAAGCTATATGGTTCTGAGGTCCATATTTTTAGCCATTATATAATATCCTGCCCTTCTCAGAGCAGAAAAAAACAAATGGATATGACACTAAAGTTAAATGAAAAGGGAGAGAGGATCACGGAAGAATAAAAATGTCATAAACACACACGTGCACACAAGCACACACAAGAGCGCGGTCAATTAAGTAGTTTCTGAACTCATCCTGGAAAAAGTGCTGCATACCCCTTTGCTGAGTATCACTAGGGTCATCTTGGGAGTACTCCCTTGTCCATTCAGTCACCTTAGTCCCTATGATATTCAGAAATGAAGTACATAGCACTTTTTCTAGGATGAGTTTCCAAACTTAATTGACCAACTTCTATATCTATATCTATATCTCTATATAAAACTTACTGATGAAATATAATATTAGACATATATTATATGATATTATATTATATGTCTAATATTATACAATATAATTGTATAATTATACAAAGGAAGATGGAGTTGGAATAAACAATCAGGATGTGAATTTTCTGCTATTTTTATAGCAGAAATTTGATACTTTTGTATGAAATATAGGTGGATAGTAAAACACAATGTCCTCAGCTCATTGTTTTTCCTTATGACATTAATGCTTATAATGTAAAAGAATTTAACTTCCAAATGTATATGAACTTTAAGAAAACTCCTTTTTTTTAATTCATTGAGAAATAAATTAGCGTGTATGGAATAATTATGTTTGGTAAAATTATTTATATTTCTTTCTTCACTCAAGTTTTGCGTAGACAGGTATATAATTCAATAATTTTGTGCTCCTTTTAAAAAATTTGCCTAATAACATCAAAATGATTGAAATAAAATTACTTTAAAAAGCAACTCAACCTGTGATTAAGATAGAGGGGTTTAATTTTTTCATTTATAAAATAGAACATTTATTAAGTTCACTGTTTTCTGATATTACATATCTTTCCTAACAAATATTTCATATTACTATGTCTTCTGTTCTTAATTATATACTTATGCACAATTAAATTATACACATACACATACATGTATGTTTTACACATGTATGTTTATATATTTATATGTGTAAATATGTGTAAATGTGTGTACATGTGTGCATATGCATACACATATATAAATGTGCATATTAAATATATTAATTACATTATATGTAAATATGCATTTATATATAATTAGGTGTAATTTAAATAAATGTGTATGCATACATATATACATACTATACAAACCATATGATAGATATACATATACCATTTTACATATACACCATTTTATATATATATTTGTTTATATAAATGTATATAATAATGTTACTTTTATTGCACGCTATCATTCTTTAAAGTTTTTTCTTCATCTAATTATTGTAATTTTTAATTTATAGTTTTAGTTGTTAAATTTACAGAGTGCAAGTATATTTTTGTTACATGAATATATTGTATAATCTGGACTTTTAGTATAACCATCACCCTATGAGGGCTTATTTTTTAATCATGTTATTAAGATGTATTCATTAAAAATAAAGTGAAAAATTAATTTGTTCTTAACCTTAGTTCTATAGCAAAAATTATTTATAAGTTCTTTTGTATACCTTCATAATATACCTTCTGTATGTGTTTTTCCAAAACCTTTGAGAAACAGCAAGACAGAATTCATGGAACTTCAGCTGTCAACCGGGCTGGAAATACCTAGAACATTGGTAAAACATCATTTCTTTCTGGGTATGTCTATGAGGGTGTTTGGGAGGAGATTGGCATGATAGTCAGTGGACTCAATGGATAAGATTCACTCTCAACGTGAGCAGCCACCATCCAACGGGCTGAAGCCTCAGAACAAGAAAGAAGAGAAAAAATTTTCCTCTCTCTGACTCCTGAAGTGTGACACTATTCTCCTCTGGTATGTATAACATGTACATAAACATTAAGAACTCCGGTGGCACCTGTGGCTCAAAGGAGTAGGGCACCGGGCCCATATGCCGGAGGTGGCAGATTCAAACCCAGCCCTGACCAAAAACTGCAAAATACATAAATAAATAAATAGTGATTTAAAAAAAAAAAAACATTAAGAACTCATGCTATCTGGTTTGGAATTCCATTACTTACACCAGCAGCTCTGTGGTTTCTCAGGCCTCTGTTCTTAGAATGAGAGTTTTCACTCTTAGCTTTCCCGCTTCTGAGGCTTTTTGACTTGGATTGATCCATGCTATGATAATCCTTGGATCTCCAGCTTGCAGACAACCAGCCTGTGGTGGGACTTCTTAGACTCCATAATTGTTTAAGCTCAGTCCCTAAGAAATCCCCTCTAATAGATCTCTATCTATAAATATACTGTACTGGTTCTGTCTCTCTGGAGAAACATGACAAATAGAAATTGAGATTTTATTAGGAACATAACTCCACAAGAGAAAATGAGTTGGGAAGGGTGTAAGAACAGTCATATTGCATGGGAAGTCTGACCATAAATGAAAGGTAAAAGGTCATAAAGTTGAATGTACACATCCTAGAGTGCCATGCAGTTTAAGAAAGTTTTGATCAGGATGTCAGGGTCCTCCACTAAAAGTCCACAGGGGAGTTTAGTGCCTTCCAGTAGTGGACTTGCCGTAGAAGCATCCACCTCATTCTGTAGTTAGTTGGGAGCAGTCTGTGTGCAATGGAAATCAGAGAGCCGCTTCCAGTGACTTTTATCAATTGTACTTCTTGTAGGTAAAGAGCTCAAAGTCAAACTATGAATAACATCTATATGGTAACTGTTTATTATAGAACAATACTTTATTATTTCTTTTTTTTCCTCTGAAAAACCAGACCATTCATTATGCCCTGTTATCCTCAGTGTTCCAACCATTCTTGTAATAGCCGAATTATCAACAAATGTCTAGTCCAAAACACACCACATAATGCAAGACCATTAAATGTATACTTCTTTCTTTTTTCCTTTCTTTAACAGTATTTACTTAAATAGCTTGTATTTCTGAGTACTTTCTTCTCTTTTTTAAAAAAATTAAATTATAACTGTGTACATTAATGCATTTATGGGGTGCAATGTGCTGATTTTATATGCTATTTGGAATGCTTACCTCAAACAGGTTAACATAGCCTTTACCTCACTTACTTAATTGTTGTTAAGATATTCACACTCTACTCTTATAGATTTGACATGTACCTTTCCTTGCATTATGCACAATTGGCGAGGTTCCATCAATTACCCTCCCTCCAGGTGGCCTCCTCCCTCCCCTCCCCTCACCCTTCTCTTTCCCCCCTTCATTCTGGGCTATAGTAGTGTTTTATCATTAGTATGAAAGTGTGAGTCATTATATATTAGTTTCAAAATAGTACTAAGTACATTGGATTCTCTTTCCTCCATTCTTGAGATACTTTACTAAGTAGAATATGAATGCATATACATTTAAAAAAAAAAAAAACTAGATAGGCTTTAGTCAGCTTTGTGACCTAATGCTGTCTTTCCACTGGACCTGGGCCCATCTCTTTTAAATGCAACCATCAAGGAAGCTAGCCCACCTAAGTCACAGTTTTTGTGGGAGAGTAAGAGCCTGACTTCTACAGGTGTCTTTTTCCAAGTTGCAAAATTACTTTCTCTAACAAAAATGAAAGCTTATTTTTCCTTGGGATAAAACCAATTAAGTTACACAGTTTTTCACCCCAACACTAGGTAAATTCAGGGTGAACTATGTATGACAAATGGTTCTGTCAAATTCTCTTTCATGAAAAGTAGATATTGATTGTTTATCTGTAATAAATACTGAAAGTGAATTTTTGAAATGATCAATATTTGAGATGATACATGTGCTAATTTTCTTGATATGATCATTATACACCTATTGAAACATAATTATATGCTCCATAAACATGTACAATTATTATTATATATCAACTAAAAATGTATGTAATGAGTTGTATCTGCTTAGATATATAAAGGAATGACATTTCCTTTGATATTGTAGCTCTTAGAGGATTGCTATGAAATGTATCACATGCTAGTTTAATCATTATTCAATACTAAAAATGATTTTTTCCTCTACTATCCTTTTGAATACTCTTTCTGCTTTGAGAGAAGATGGTATTTTAAATTACAGTTCTCTATAGTGCTTCAGAATAAGCTATTCTCTATTGGATATTTATTTTCAATTAATATTATCTATCTATCTCAATTAAAATTATGAGGTCAGATGATTAAGTTTGCAAACTCATCTGAGAAAGAGAACTATGATTGGTGGACTAGGCCTAGCATCAGCTTCCCAGGGGAAGACCTTCGAAGGTGACCATAGTGATATTCAGCAATGAGGGATGTAACATTTTTTCTAGGATAACTTCACAAACTGAAAGTCTTATCTCCCACAGTGATACCTCTGGTGGCCAATGCAGAAAAGGAGTGCCAGCATGAATTTCTTGGAAGGGTGGCCTAGACTCTGGACTAGACTCTGGCTATTTTTTTCCATTATTTTTCACAAATAGCATTTTCTTTATGCACCTTTTTAATGACTTTATATTCTTGCATCACGTTACTAATAATTACCTGAATTTCCTTAAACATAATTAACATCGTTACTCTTTTAGTCTATCTGTTCCAACAAGTTTATTCCACATAGCATATGATATTGATCATTTACATTTTTATATGAAGGCATTTTCATATTTTGGTCTTGAAGTGCATATCGTATTGGAGACATAAGCTGAGCTTTCGTGAAAGTTAGTGGAGAAGTGCAGAACAGCATGCTCAAGTCTGTTTCACGTCCAGTGAATTTCAAAAGACTAGATCAGCCTCTAGACAGAACATCCAGATACCAAAGAACCACAGTATTTTGTTTACTGCTTCACCAAAGGTAACTAGCTCACGGCTGAACTTTAATTTCTTTAGGAGAAATCACTCCTGAAAAAAGACATTGCCTCTCATAATCATGCATCTTCCTTGAGAATTTTGAAGGTTAAATATTAAATAAATGAAATCTAAAGGTAAACTCATTGACTGGCATATATTTTCAAACGTCTACAACACTAGCAGGGATTTCTGAGACCATAATATCACTGAAGCAATTTGGCACATTACATGTCAACACTTGAAAATGAATGAATGTGAGTAAAAGGAAACAAGAGATTAGATATTTTATACCCAAAATTCTCTCATTGCCCTCTGTAGAAGTATCTGTTAAAAGCTCAAACGTGTTTCCCCAACTCCAGGTTAATGCTTTACATCAGAGTGACAAGAGAATTCAAGTGAATTCAAATTCCCCTTTGAAATTTCTCACATTTGTTGTTGTGTTGTTACTGCTGTTGTTAAATACACAAAGCCAAGCCCTGCTAAGTTTTATTTATTTTTAAATAAAGTATCAATTTAAGGTGTACAGCATGATGTTTTGACATACATATCCATAGTGAAATGATTACTACCCTAAAGCCAATTAACATACATATTTTTTTCTTTTTTGAGACAGAGTCTCACTATGTTGCCCTCAGTAGAGTACTGTGCTGTCACAGCTCACAGCAACCTCAGACTCTTGGGCTTAAGTGATTTTCTTGTCTCAGCCTCCTGAGTAGCTGGAACTGTAGGCACCTGCCACAATGCCCGGCTGTTTTTCTGTTGCAGTTGTTATTGTTGTTTAGCTGGCCCAGGCAGCCTCAAACCTGCCAGCCTCCGGTGTATGTGGCTGATGCCCTATTCACTAAACTATGCACCAATTAACATATTCATAAATTCACATAGTTGCCATTATTTTTGTGTGTGGTGAGTGGACCTAAAATCCGTTCTCTTAGAAAATTTCCATTATGCTATGTATACTAGAATATTGCCACTGCAGTCACTCCAGCATTATTCAAACAGCCAAGTTGTGGAAACAACCTAAGTGTCACTCAGTTTTTACTGAAACTGATGACAGTTGATTTGCTCGACCTTTTAAAAAATATATATAATCTATATTCATATTATAAACTACTACAAAACTTGTCCAACATTTTTTTTTTAATATGAGAATCTGGAAAAGAAAGCCAGATGGAAAAAGGCTTAATGCTGGAGATAACAGATCAAATAATAATAAAACTACCTAATTTCCAAATCTAGATTTCAATCATCACCTGACAATCCCTTAATAATTTAAGATACTTATAACTTTAACTCTTCATTTGTAATTGGACTCCTGTGTTGTGAGTATTACATGAAATTAAGTCTCAGTGGTACATAATTTATGACTCATGCACTTGTAAATTAAGTGGAAAATAAATTAACTTCACCATGAATTTCTAAGTGTATTTTGTAGTACCTAGAGTAAAAAAAAAAAACACAAAAAAGTTGTGAAATCGTCCATTAAGTCAGATTTAAATCAGTCATGCTGAGAGAAGAAGAAAATACCATAGCAATTAAATAATTATACTCACAATGTACATTAAAAATGAATGTAAACAGTGTATATTATGTAATTAATTTGCATACTATAAATGTTACACTACTTAAAAATTTAAGAAAATCAAAAGAATAAGATAAAGAAAATCACTGTTATGTAGGTATTTTGTAGAAAAAGTAATTTATATATTAGAGAACATATTGGTGATTTAGTAACAATATTTTCTACTCAGTTTGGAATATCTCTTTTTATTTCATTGAAAGACTATTGGAGGATATATATGACCCCAAAATAAATTAAGTAAATATATTAAGTATGAAGATCAAATTATTTTAGCTTGTTTGTTTAACTGAAAATACAAAAACATATAATGAAACATTATATGAAACTCACAATCGTGCCTGCCTTTTCTCTCAAAAAGAACCTGGAGCCTGTAAAAATGCTTCCTTATATGGCAAAGATGACATTTTTCAGATGGAAAGATGATTCTAGATTTTTCATATGGGACCTACCTGTCTCATCTCTTCTTATGAGTAAAAAAACTTTCTAAGCTTTGATCAGTGGGAAGTGTAATTGTGGAAGAATAGTCATGGTGCTGCTGATTTTGAAGATAGAGTAAGAGGGCATCAGAACAAGGAATATTGGAAGACTTTAGAAGCTAGAAAAAGCAAAGACATTGATCCCCCCCCCCCCCCCGAGTCTCTATAAAGGCATGCTCGCACTTAGCCCTTAGGCCAGCAAGACAATTATTGGTAGTTCTGATACTGGAATTCTGTTTTCAGTAGGTTCTTGGTCTTAGTGATTCCAAGAAAGAATCTACAGACTTTAGATCAGTGGTAAGACAAGATTTATTTACAGAAAAGAAAAGAATACAAAACCACCAAAGCTCCTGGCAGGGAGCGAAAACCCAAGTCAGGAAAGTAAAGCTCTCTCTCTCTCTTGTCTCTGACTCTGGGCTTTTTGTCCAGGCATATATACAGTCGCAGGGGGTCCTCTGTAGTTACATTTAGCTGTCTGGGACCCTCTGTAGTTACATTGAGCATATCTGGGTTGCAAATGAATAGCTACACTCCTTTTCATTCCCAGGCCTAGAAAATTTGCTTGAAATTGACCAGGCCTAGGAAATGGGGGTTCCCTGTTCTGCCTAAAGTGCAAGGGGAGGGAAACCTAAGGTACTGTTATCGCCCCAGCAGTTGTCTGACCCCTCCAGTTACTGGAGCTTTCTGTGTGGGGCTGGTGGTGGAGAGGGAGGCCCTGCCTGGCAGGCAGCTGGCCGGCACCCCCTCTCAAGCTGCCACCTACCTTGTATCACTTCTATCCTATAGAATTTTAAGATGATAAATTTGTTGTGAATTAACCTACAAAATATATGGTGAATCAAGAAAACTATGCATCTTCTTATTTTCAAGAAGACCCACTATAAAAAAAAAATGCAAAGAAACAAACAAACCAACAAATAAAAAAACCTTCTAGCCTAGACTGTCCAAAATCTGATTTCAAAGAGAATTAGTTTTCTGAATATTTCTATTAAAAAGATGCCCATATCACATACATTTATTAAGTTGAGCAATCTCTCATTTTGAAGATCTGGAATACATTTAACATTACATAGTACATTCCTGTTCACTATGATATAATTTGTGATGTTTTAATACCTAGTCCTGCTGCATTAAAGTACTGGTTTGTTTGCTCATGAGAAAACTCAAAGGACACATTGCATACTAAAAACAAAATAACCATACAGAACAGACAAACCAAAAAAAGCTCTAATTTTATCTTACATAAACCACTAATATCTGAACATATAAAGAACTTACAAATATTCAATAAGAAACACCGTCAAAATGGAGAAATCTTTGAAACTGAGAAAGCATTAATCATAAATCCATTCAATGAAAATGACTGTCCTCATCTGTTGAGAAAATTATCAATATCAATCATGATAAAAGAAGGCATATCCACAATTTACAAAGATGCAGTTTTCTTGTCTATTAAAAATCCAAATGTTTTGTGTTGTGCCTGTGGCTTAAAGGAGTAGGGCGCTGGCCCCATATAATTGAGGTGGCAGGTTCAAACCCAGCCCTGGCCAAAAAAAAAAAAAACTGAAAAAAAAATCCAAACGTTTGACACATACTCTGTACATATGATTACAGGAAGACAAACACTCTCATCTAATGCTTGTGCATATACAAAATGGTATAATTTTTATTTAGCAATATTCAGCAACATATAGTGAAATTAAAGTATTTTCTCTGACTGAGCGGTCTCAGTTCTGGAAATCTATTTGAAAAGACTTAATATATTAAATAAATATATATGTATATCTATATGTGTGTGTGTATATATATATATATGTATACAAAAACACAAAGGTATATACATGTACATATACATATATGTGCCAAAAATTATTCCTTGTAGCACTACTGAAATAAACAGAGACCAGAAGCAGCACACAAATTCATAAAAATTAATGGGTTAAACAAAATATGTTATAGCCACAACATAAAGATGTAAAACACTGGGTCAGAAAATACCTACATACCAATAAGGAGGGATCCTGGACTGCATTATGCTACAATAAAGACAGGTATTTTAGTAGTATTTATTTTATGGCAATTTATGAGACTAGAAAGAGACATAAATAAATATGCATGGATGCTTACAGGTTTAAAAACATTTTCAATATAGTCAAAAAATTTAAGAAATACAATTCATTATACAGAAAGGAAATGCACATAATGCCAGCGGAGAGGATTAATTGAGACTTTTATAAATTCAATTTGGTATATTGTTTTGAATTTTGAATAATGTAAGTATTTTTGAGTACTCATATGGAACAGAAAGCTGAAATGCATGCAAAGCAATACATAACTAATAAATCGCATTAAACTGATATTCAGTTGATGGCAAATTGCACTAATAATTACTTAATGAGACATAGTAAAACAATATTTTGAGTGCATATTTCTAGTGATATGTTTTCCAAGAAAAAACTAAAGAGAAACTTAAATTGCTTTTAAGATTTATATACAGTAATTAGTTATTGAAGTTGCTACTGATATTTGTAGAATTAGGTCAACATATATTAATGCCAAATGATATCAAAATATTTTTATCAGAGAAAAGTGGTAAAAGCATAAAAACAAAGAATATAAATGCAACATAGTAATAGTACAGTTGAATTAGAAATAGAGGTATGAAGTTATATTTCTAGTTGTTATATATTTCCCTATATGTGATCAAATATGTATATCCACACACACAAACACGTATAAACAGATTTAGTATGAATGTTTTTTCTAGTACTGTCAATGAAAGGAAAACCTAAAAACAATAATGACAAATATGGCATCAAAATTTTTCTATCTAAATGTCATTTCCTACTGAAAGGAAACAGGGTTACTCATAAAAACAGGTGATTCTATGTCAAAAGTAAAACAAACAAACTGTACAGAGAAAAACCCGGGATCATATTTTGTTCCAAAGCAGCAATACTAGGTGACATTCTTGGGAGAATGTCAAAAGGACGCAGGACCCAAGAGTTGCTTTTCACCAATGATGGGAATATTTAATAACAAAGAAGAAAGCAACTAAAAAATTCCATGCGTGCACACACACACTTGTACCCACTCTCTATCTATCATGTGTTGCTTATTTCACTGTTACCTACCTAACTGTGCACCATTGGAGATTGTTAGAGTATCATCACTATAAATAGCAATAAATACAACTCAAGAATCAATAATATGAATAGGATTTCAAGTTATATTTTAGGGAAACTAAATAGTGAGGAAAGTTCTCTTTTTTTATGAGGAAAGTTCTTAATACAATAGCTGTATTAGTAGTCTTGGGCTGCTGTAACAAATGATCACAAACTCGTTGGCTTAAAACAATAGAAATATATTTTTCCACAGTTGTGAAGTTTGGAAGCCTAATTAAGTTGTTGCCAGGCCCATGTTCTCTCTGACAGCTCTGGGGATGGTATTTCTTTGCTTTGCCCTAACATCTGTTGGTTGTTGGCAATTTATGGCATTCCTTAGCTTATACATGTGTAACTCCCATCTCTGACTGTACCATCCATGTCTTTCTTCCATCTGTATCTATCTGTAGCTTTTTTTTTTTTTTATAAGACTCCAATGATTAGAATAGCGTCCGCCCTCATTTTGTTGCACCCTCATTTTAATTTGACGACACCTGAAAAGGTCCTATTTCTGTAAGTGATACCGGGATTTCGTCTTCAGTAGGTTCTTGGGCTTGTGATTCCAAGAATAAATCCGCGGACCACAGATAGTGGTAAGACGGGATTTATTTACAGAAAAGAATGCAAAAACACTAAAGCTCTAAAGTCAAGAGAGAAAAGCTCACGCTCTCTCTCGCTCTGTCTGTCTCTCTCTCCGGGCTCTTTGGTCTAAGGGGCTATATATATATAGTCTCACGGGGCCCTCTGTAGTTACATTTAGCACGTCTGTGATCCTCTGTAGTTACATTTAGCATGTCTAGAATATGAATGAATGGCTACAATCCCTTTCATTCCCAGGCCTAGGAAACTTACCTGAAATTGACCAGGACTAGGAAATGGGGATTCCCTGTTCAGCTAAGCATAAGGGGAGGGAAACTTAAGGTGCTGGTGTCTCCCCAGCAGTTGTCTGACCCCTCTGCCTACTGGAATCTCCTGCAGGGCCCCCCTGTCTACCCTCCTTCCCACTGGTTCCTCTGCTCACTGCCACCACACCAACACTGCCAAGGTGGAGGCAGCTGGTCTGCCCCACCACCCCCAGCTCCACTGAGCTGGCTGGAATGCCACTTGTCCTGTATCAAAAGTATATTACGAAGATGTTGTATACAATATAAATGTTCAGCAAAGGGTGACCTTAGCAGAGGAGATTTTAATAACCAAGAAGATAGAATGATTTATTCTTTATGTATAAGTCAGCCTCTTTTGCCAGCAACTGCTGTCATTACCCAGAACACTCATGAACAAAATGGCCATGGTAGCAAGGATGGGGATTATGAATGGGCTCAACAAAATAAATTCTGCCTCAGTCACTGCAGAGTGCCCATTTTACCAACAGCAGCAGAATCTGACACTTATTCCCTGATATGAGACCATTCCCTGGTGCGATCATCCAGCTACTTACTGGAAGGGTAATTCCATCATAAACACTTCCATCATGAAAAGGTCATTGCTTTGGTCTTACTGGATTAGACATCCTGTATACAGATTAGCCTTTTTTTCCATGGAAAGCTTCTGTCAAATCTATTATCTTTGGAATTACAAAATTCCTCATCACCCATCATGGTGTTCCATGCTGCACTGTTTCTAATTAAAGGAATAACTTCACAGCAAATGATGCATGACAATGAGCCCATGATCATGCAATTCAGTGGTTTTATTGAGTTCCCCAACATACTGAAACATCTGGCTTGAGAGAATGATAGAATGGCCTTTTGAAGACTCACTTATAGTTGCAAGCTAGGTATTAATGTCGTGCAGTGGTAAATCAATGTCCTGCAGAAAGCTGTACATGTTGTAAATCGGCTTTCAATATATGCTGCCATTTCCTCTAAAGCCAATATTCATGGGTACAAAACTTAAAGTGTAGAAATGAGAGTGATATCATTCAGTATTAGCTCTAGTGATCTGACAGAAAAAATTCGCTTCCTGTCTGCAGGACATTATGTTCTGCTTAGTTTCAAAAGGAGGAATGATTCCACCAGGAAATACAATGCTAATTCCACTCAACTGGCAATTAAGATGGCCATCCATTTACTTTGACCTCCTCATCCCTTGAATCCAAATACTATTCCTGAGCTGCATATATTTCTTGCTATGCCTATTTAACATAATGTTGCCTTATCAAATTCTAAATTTGTTACTTCTTGAATTTTCCTAAAAATTTAGAATATTTTAACTTTATCCAGCCTTTCTTTTCCTCTTGTCCACATACTTAGGATCTAGACTTTTAGATTAAGTCTTTTCCCCTATCCATTCAAATTTTTATGATAGTCACAATTTTATTTGCATACAAAATTTGCCAGTTAATATGTGAATTATTTAATTTTGTAAACTATTTCTTCCTTTTGAGGTTAATTTTTTGTTGTTGTTCCTGGATATCCTTTTCAAAGAGTTATTTTATAATGCATCTTCAATAAGATCAGCTCAATAAAATATTCTGGATGGGTGGCTCTGCGCCTGTGGCTCAAGCGGCTAAGGCGCCAGCCACATACACCTAAGGTGGCGGGTTCAAATCCAGCCCGGGCCTGCCAAACAACAATAATGGCTACAACCAAAAAATAGCCGGGTGTTGTGGCAGGCGCCTGTGGTCCCAGCTACTTGGGAGGCTGAGGCAGGAGACTCGCTTGAGCCCAGGAGTTGGAGGTTGCTGGGAAGTGAAGCCATGGCACTCTACCCAGGGAGACAGCTTGAGGCTCTGTCTCAAAAAAAAAAAAAAAAAATTCTGGATGGGAAATTATTTCCTTATGGTGCTTTGGCAGTAGCCTCTAATGATTCTGATTAAAAGCATCATGTAGGTTTATTTTATATTATTTCATGGAGAAATAAAATTTATAATGTTATTCTTAATGGATGATCATTTAAAATTTTTTCCTTTTAAATATTTTGCATGTTAAGAGGAAGGATGATTGGTGGGACCACACGTAACATGCACAATGTGAGGGTGTTCAGCAAGAAGGACTCAACTATAACTTGAACTTTACCTGGGAAATGAGAAAAATGTAACCTAAAAATTTGTACCTCATATTAATTTGAAATAAAAAATAAATATTTTGCATCATAATATCATTATTTGGTATTGTCGCCTATTATTTTCTATTCAAATATCTTTTCAGTTCTAGAATATTCTTCACTATTATCTTTTAAAAAATAGAAAATAATAATAATTTCTCATTTTTTTGCTTTTGGGACAATATATATGTGCATGTAAATGCATAGTTTCCTGGGATAAATATGTTCAATTATCTGTATATGTCTATCTATCTATTTGTATCTATTTATCTATCTAATCTCTCACAGGGCCTTTATTTTATATTCAGGAACCTCAATTGAATCCTGATTTAGAAATTTCTCATCTCTATATTTAACTGATCTCTTTTGTTTGTTTTAGCTCTTTTCACTGAGCTATTTAATCTATCACTTTTGTTTATATTTATATTTCCATGCTTATGTTTATGCTATTCTATTTTTTTCATGTAGTTCTTGATTATGTTCTGTAATATTTTTCTTCCAAGATGATTCTGATTACTGGCTTCCGAATGGCCACTATAATAATTTTTTTTTTTTTTGCCATTAGTAATTTTTGGCAGTTTATAAGTCTTACAGTAGCTGCCTTCATTATCTAATCATTGCAATTTTTGTCTCTCCTTTATTGATTATAAAGCATAAATCAAGATATAAAGAGACACTAAGGTTATAACTACTCAACTCCTCTTCACCACCTTGGCTTTAATTTCTTTTGCAATTCAGGTGCTTGCAAATTTATGACTTTTGTTTGTTTTGATCCTAAATATGGAAGAAAAATATATATTTATATATAATAAATAAAATATAGAATATATACCAGGGATGCCAAAAATGTATGCACATATTAAGAAATGTTACATATGTATTAAGTGGAGTATATTAGAGTATATTACGCATATATTTTGGTCACCTCTTCTAACTCTAGAAGTCAAATGTGGCTTGTTATCTTCTTTTTTATTGGCATATATTGAACATTACAATTTTAATACAGTCTTCCTTTCTTAAAATGTGTGTATACATTTCTTTGGCATTTTCTCTTTGTGTTTATATATACATAATGTCATGATGTATAAACATACATAATGACTAACTTTACCTTGTTATCTACTGGTTTTATTCTAAGTCAATTTCAAGGGAATTTATAGGCTAGCTTTATATCTAAGTTGAAATATATATTTAAAACTTTTATCATCCTTTGTAAGCTACATATCAGCATTTCAGGTCAGATCAAGTATTCTTTTTATTCTTTTATTAGTTTTAATATGAATTTATGGCAAAGTTTAGAAAATAAAATTAAGATAGCTATATAACAAAGAGTTACATTCCTAATCGCAAAAGCTGGTTATTGGTCTATAAGGAAATGATACCAGAAGTCAAATATATTTAATTTGCAATATATGTAAATTGCCAGAAATATCATGCCCCCAAAATCAAGATCTTTAGATATGATTTGATTTTTAATGACAGTAAAACAAAATTAAGAAATGTCCAATATCTTATTACTCCAATCAAGCAACCACTTCATTCATTTAATAATAGTAAGAGATTTCTAACTGGTTTTAGCATAACTGTAATGAATCATTAACGTATTATACAAATATATATCTTCAGGGACCTTTATACCCACCTATTCATGACCTTCCTTATTTTGTTTTATTAATTATACATCAATTTTCCATTGGAGCATGGTTTACAAAGAAAAACCAGCATAGACTTCTAGCTGTGTTGGAGACAATCTGTAAAGCAGGCTAAGTGTGAGAGAAGTGAAATTAAAGAACGAATGAACCAATTCATTGATCTGTTATCCAGATTTTAATGTTGTCTGGAAATTTTGGAAGCATTATAGGTGCACTTTCCTTTAAAGCTGTTTGTTTTTCTCACTTCTTAGAGGATCCAACAAGTAACTTTTTAAATGTCTGACTACAGTTATGAACACATCCTGCAGGCAATAAAGGCATCTTTTTTTCAAGTAACCACAGCTGCTGGAGGATAAGGTGGCAGCAGAAGCAGCAGGGCAGGCAGCAGGAAAACCATCTGCTCTACAGACAGCAATATGTAATTCCTTGGAATTGTTGACTAAACAAGCTGATTTAAGTATTGGGAGGGGAACTTCTGAAATCAAAACTTCACTTAATAGGTTGCTGTCATGAAAGAAATACTTTCATTTTAATTTTATATTTTCTTTTTTGTGAAGTTACTGTCTATGCACCCTCTAACTTTATTAGATTTGCAGACTCTGCTACCTAATTTTCATATTAACTATGTAATCAACTGTAGACAAACCATGCGATAGTTTCAGTCAACTCACAGAAAATTATGAGATTAATTTGCAGGAGGAAATTACAACATATAAAACAACCACACAATGATCTGGACTTAATTATTAATTACATATGTTGATTTCCCTTTGGGTCATATCATTACTTCATGAAGATGGGCAGTGGAAAAAAAAACTTATACTGGTCAATTAGGATAGAAAATAGAATAAAGTCATAAATAAAATATTTGTGAATATGTTCAATAAAGTTCCCACCACATAACCCGTAAAGATGTCAAATTTGGTGACTTATTCCTCATCCTTTAAAAATAACTTAAATATGATCATTAGAATTGGAATCCTGAAAGAGGAGTGTTGAAAAATGCAGAGGTTGGCAGATGCTACACTGGGTCTGGTCAGTACAGCAGTGCTTTGTCAAGACCTTACCATGATCCAAAGAAATGGTCCTACAGACTTTCCTCGGGCCAAAAGAGCTGATGAATTCTTTGTTTCTTGACACAGGGAAGGGGCTTTCCTGGATGGGGTACAGATTGATATTTTATGGTCTTGGAATACTTTCCTGATTATGAGGTAATAAATTGTCATGCAAAAATAAATAAGTACATAAATATGATCATTGATAAAAACAGATGAAAGGATGGCATGAGAAATTGAAATGTAATTCAAAGCATGAAGCTAGTCAAGGAATTCATTTTCCTCTTCCAAATACAATTAATAAGAGCAATAAGCAAATAACTCTACTGAAATTTGATTACTTCTTCTTCCACTCACTTTAGTCCTTTATATTTTGCCAAAAGCAGAGGTAATTAATTAACATAAAATAATGTGAATTTTGAAACAATTAAAATGGTATAAATTTTTCTTAATTAAGTCTCTCAACTTTGCAGTTGATATTTTTGGTTTCCCTTTTTGGAAATACCTAAACAAATTGTCATATTTCTCAAGGAAGATGGCGTATTATATATTTGTGCATGTATTATAGGTATACCCCTCAGCCAGTACATAAGAACTTCATTTCTTAGGGAAAAAAAATTGTTAGCAAGTCAATTAATTATAAAAGAATACAATAGAAAATAAATTAAAATATTTTCACAAAGGAAATACATATGAATTTGGTTTTGCCTGGAATGCTGACGCCCTAAATGTTAAATCCTCATGCAAATAGAAGCATGCTAAATTCTGCAAGTTCTGTCACCTCTCTGCATTTTTCTCAGTGCTCTAAGCACAGGATAGTAACCCCTGACAGAAAACAAACAAACAAAAAGGAATCATAAAAAATACCATAAAATAAATGGTAAACTTATCATGTTTGTGTCAAAAGCACTCATGAAAAGATTGAGCTATGGAATGACTATTTTAAAAAATTAACAAGTTTAAAAAATTAAGCTATTAAGCTATGTAAGCTGGTAATATAAAAAGTAATGGTTAAATATACCAGGGAGTGGGTCAAAAGATTTAACCTTTTTTATTTTTGGTCTCTCATCTCATTATGGATGGAAGTTATTAAACTGAATTGGGTCTTGGACCTCATGAACAACTAGATAAAATAAGGAAGGAAAACACCAAGATGTTTACTTCTCCGGCCCAGATCGCTCCTGAGCTTTTTCTTTCCCTTCTTTCTTTCCTCCCTTCTCCCTCTCTTTTCTTTGTCTTTCTCTCCTTTTCTGACTCCCTGTATTTCCCTACACACATATAAACTCGGAGTTATTAATAATTTTAGAAAGTTTCATTGACTTATTAGATTTTATGCTTTTACCATTATATTTTAGGATTATTAATAGAATATAGATTAAAGGTTGTTTTGAATACTGCTTGTTAAGATATGCCATCCTCATCATATCACATCCTCCCACTGAGACTACATTATCAAATGGTTTTGTCCCTTTCAACATTTAAGTCTCAGATGAAACACCACCACTCAAATTCCACAACTCCATCTACCTAAGTTGTCAACCCAAGCTGTATTCTATTTCCCTTTTTATTTGTATTTATACCATTTATCATCATTTGAGATTATCTTTCTGATTTATTATTTTCTACTTACCCTTATTAGATTGGGTATTACCCAAGAAAAAGAAAGATGTCGGTTTTATTGATTGCTACATCAATGACACCTCTAACAATACCAAACTCAAGGAAGTGTTCAGTAAATGTATGTTGGAAAAAAAAGAAAAATGTAAACAAATGCTATTCATGAAATAGTATTAAGGAAAATGGTATTAAGAAAAACATTCATGAAGTTTAGTAATCATTCAGATTAAATAATTGCTTCTGATAAATAACATTTCCTTAAAACGCATTTCTTTAATAAATGCATATATCATCTGTCCTCTTTATGTTATTCATATTTTTGCTGTATCTGAGAAAAGCCTTCTCTCAAGGAAGCTAATTTTTAAAACCAGCATTAACAATATATTGTCAGTATTCCAGATAAAGTCTGTTCACTGACTGTCATGAGATATTGACCCTTTAAACATGAATGCCCGCTAATAGTAGGAAACAAATTTTATAATGAAACTAAAGTACAGTAGAACCTGTGTAAGTAGATTACCCAAAGGACTGCAACAAATTGATCAATATATGGAGGTGGTTGACATAAAAAACCTGGTCTACTATCCAACTACAGACATGTGATGTTATGTCCTATGAAATTAAGGTCAACTTAAGAAGATGGTCAATTATGAAGGTTGTGCTGTATGTGAATGTTATAAAGGAAAAAAAAATTTACAACATCTGAGTAAGAATCATTCTATGCTCTCTTAGAACTTTGTACCTATTTCTTCTCACTCATTATAAGAAATTGCAATAACTATTTCTACTTTCTTTTGATAAAATGAGAGCTGAATGTGTCTTTGTCTTCAAATTTTTTACCTGACAGGGTGTATGGGACTTGGTAATATCTCAAGATCTATAACTTAGGAGGAAAATATCTTTATGCTTAATTGTTCAACACTAAAGTTCTTATGCTCAGAATAGAATAGAGAGTATCATTAATATTCATAAAATATATTAATTGAACTAGAAATTAATATCAACACAAATATTTTGGAATTATACAAATGAAATTAGATTTCATTGTTCATCTCTCAAAACTTTCAAAGAAATAGTAGAAAATTTTAGTTCCCAGCATTTCTTCTCATTTAATACTGAAATTTTTTAAATTAATATTTAATGTGGGACAGTTTAACTTGTTTGCTTAATATTTACTGTTTATGAATTTTTATAATAGTTTTTAAAGTACTTTAAATTTGTAAACATTATTTGCATAATTAAAAGAGTTTATATTGATTCAATCTTTTTAAAAAATCACAGAAATGTCTCCTTATGACACATATTTTTAAATATTCAGCATATTGAATGTTATTGTAAAGAGATTATTAATAAAGTTTTACATATATTATATAAAACTTATTTCATGACATTACTTTTGCTATCCAAAAAAGTATATTATACATTAAAATTAACTTGAATTGAAAATAAAACAATTGTTTTTGCCTGCGTATTTTTGTCAAGTTTAGTTAAAACCTTGAAATTATAATCTTGCTGTGGCTCACTCCTGTAATCCTAGTACTCTGGGAATGCTGAGGCATGGATTGCTTTAGCTCACGAGTTTTAGATCAGCTTGACCACATCTGTACTAAAATTATTAAAAAAACAAAACAAACAAACAAAAGAAGAAAACTGAGGCAAGAGGATTGTTTATGCCAAAGAGTTGGAGCTTGCTATGAGCTATGACGTTATGATGACGTCATGTTACTCAACCAGGGTGACAGCTTGAGACTTCCATCTCAAAAAATAAAAAACAAAAAGAAATTACAAATTGGTACTTTTTTTAAGATCACAAATTAAATCATTGCCTGATCTGATTTATAACAAGCACATATATAGAATGAAGTTATCTACTAATTTACTTTTTTTAACCTATTAGAATTTAGTTCAATGAAATTTATTTTTGTATTTTACATATCTTTAAAACTTTTAAGACAGTTTGAGCATATAATTTTAACAATTTACCTAGAAAGACTATTTTTAGGATATATATCTGGCCAACCAAAAACTGAAGAATACCCAAAATAGAAATTATTAATCCTACCATACTGTGATTGTCACCATGATAATTAGTAATAAGCACAATGTTAATAACAAGTTGTACTTTTGAATAGTTGCTATGAGTTGCAAATTGAATTATCCTACTCAGTCATCACAGTAAACATGTACATTAACCTTTATTATTTCCATTTTTGGTGAGGAATCCTAGTTCAAAGACATTAAGTAAATTGAGGTCTTGAGTTTGGGAGCTGGAAAATGGACTTAGGAATTTTAGTAAACTGAGATAAACCTTCAAGCACATTTATTTATATATACATGAATATATTAATATATTTCTAACAATATAGTTATTTATTTTATTAATTTTTTCTTTTGAATGTATATTTTATTTGAAAGGTTTAGGAAATTACAGAGTCCAAATGCTAAATTCATAGTCCTCTAGGCTCTCATCAAACCTATGTGATTATCAAAGTTTTGCAGACTCAGCTACTTTGGAATTAAACAAATGTTTGCCTTTACAGAATGCACTTCAATTTACACACACACACACATTCACACTGCAGTAAGATACTTTTTCTCTCTCTTTTTGGAAAAGTTCAGTTCCCCTATTTACATATAAGCACTTTTGTTATTTATCTAAACAAAAGGAAGAGATTTAAGCCTACAAAGGTAGCAAAATAGAACTCTCTGGGTTTATAGTTTAAATGGTCACAAATCACTATAGGAAAGCACAGCATCTTTATTGAAAATGGTGCGACTTGACAACCATTTGACAAGCTTATTTATCTGCTTCTCTTCATTATAAGTCTTCTATTCCAGTGTTTGTCATTATTTATTATAGACAACTATGTTATGCTGAAAGGGCAGTGGATTAGGAAATATGCAAAATATTATTTGAATGAAAGAGCCTCTTTATTAATGAGAGAAAACATTTAAAAACAAAACATGCTTTAATACTGCCAATTTTGCTGAAGTTTATTATATAAGGATAAATTATCTATTTTTTAAAGATACTTTGCACCACCAATCTACAAGAACATAAAAATTACTACCAAAATTTGTAGTGGTTTAATTGAGAAGAATGGTATATGGGAAAATCTAAGTTTCAGGTTTTTTTTATTTAATTACTTGGATACAATGCGTTGAGTTGTACTTTCACTGTATAAATTAGCACCTATGCATTTGCAAGTTGATACAAACATATTTGCATTCCCACAAATCTAGTGATAGTCCAGTGAAGCTGAATGAATGCAGTTTGGTCTATGATGTCAGTAATACACCCAGGTTGCCCTGGGAGGAGGCATGTAACCATTAGAAGGTGAAGGTGACTAGTAGAAAGATTAAGTAATGATTAATTGATACCCATTACCCAATATGAAAGCGGCACAGCTCATCTCCAGGGCACACATTGGTATTACATACCATGGTGGGATGAAGTTACAGGGTCAAGCTAAATACAAGCTTGATGAAGATAAGATATGGGCCCAGGAAAAGAAAATGAAAGGTTTCATAAAGCAAAATGACTCCTGAAATTTCCAATTACGTTCGTTTTATTTGCATGTAGTGAATTAGAAGGTAGATTTTATGCTTCAATCTTTCTTTTCTGTAAAATAAATTAGAATATTCAGTATAAAATGCCTTTTATGGCTATTAAGAATATTAGAAAATACATATTTAATATGTGTCTAACATATTGGGACAGGAAAACATTTTTAGAAATGAGTTATATTTCTCAAAAACATTGTTAAATGTAATTATTATACTTTGTTTTATATTATGAGCTGTGATTTGAGAACATGTGCTTCTGAATCAATAATTTTTATCAGGCAAATTTTAATTAAATCTGAATATAACTTTGCAAATAATTCTTTCTAAAAGCCCACTTTAAAGGTTATTCGCAACGTAGAGAAAAATAAAGGCAAGATAATTTTGAAAGTGCCTGACAATATCTACAATGAACAAACATAAATGGAGTTCAAGATCAAGGGTTCAAGATAAGATAGTAATTGGTTAACAAGATAAATGAATAAGGATCTTTGAATAACTCTATTGACTCCATTGGAACTCTCTCTCTGGATGCTTCAGCAGAAATACAGATTTGAATAACCCTCATGTCTGAGCTAGAGCAGGAAAATAAAGAATTAAAAAGAAGAAATATTTTCCATGAGCTTCAAAATAAATCTCCAATGACCTCTAGATTTTCTTAGGAGAAGAATGAGAATAGAGAAGAAGAGAAGTTGCAGGTTTTGTTTGCTGTGGAAAGTGGCCCACGTTGAAAAGTTTTCAAACGTCATTGCATAACATAGCTACATGAGCTAAGAAATCTTAAAGAATAATTATTCCTGAAAGGGATATAATCAAATAATTATAAGATCAAGAAAAAATTTTCCCCCAGTGTGTACACATTAGATGGTTAACAGACAATGGATAGTAGATAATGGCATTGTCCATTATCTACCCTGAAAAAAATATTATTAACTGTTGAAAGCTATCAAATACCTAATTTTACTATTGGGAAATAGTAATTTCCAAAGCTATTGAAATTAATTCATTATATAATTGGGTTTAGTATATGTGGACCATCAATTCTAAGTAAAGTAACAAAACTAAAGATTAATTCTTATGCTTGAAAATAAAATATTTATGAAATTTAGAATAAGTAATAATAAGTAATAAGTAAATGCACTTAAGTGTAAGAAGAATAATTTTTTTTCAATAATTTTAATCCATATGTTGGTTAACTAAAGTTGAAGCAACTGTTTTATGTTCAGCCAGTTGATATATTTTCTTTCACTTCATTTTTATCAAATTAATAAATACTAATGTAGGCTTGGCCTGGCAATATGAAAGATATTTGGCAGATTTTTCAAAAAATGCTTATATTTGTAACAAATTATAGCATTATTTTCTATTGATTAGCACAATCAACTTTCTGTGAGTTGACATATAATATAGAAACTGTAATATTGGGAACAGAAAAAGATAGATTCAAAATTGTATAAGCAAGGTAATACAATAAGAGATAGTGTTTATTCTGTGCCCAAACCCCACATACGGACAGTTTTCCACAAAAGGAAAAATCCAGGAGAGAGCTCAAAGTTCTTCAAAGAATTTGCAGCAACACAGTGATGCCTCCCCAACCCTCAAAGGAGGTAATGCTCAGGGAAGGAATCATTAGTGAGATCAGCCTACCTGAGTCAACAGAAACAACCAATCAATCAAACAAAGGCAGAGTCTATGGGTATCAGCTGCTCCACAAAAACAAATGTGGACCCCAGCAGTCTAGAATGTACAGGATATCCCCATGTTTTATCGAGATAACCAACAGCTAATTATGCTGGGGAACTCCAGAGAGGAAAATGAGCCCACACACCCTTCCCTTCCACCACGTTCCCATACTGTTGTTTCACTCAGGGACCAGAATCACACTTGGCCAACCTTGCATGTACCCATGACTCCTGGGTGCACCATGCCTCATGAGCCATTGAGTGTTTCATGAGGCTATCCTCTGACTACTCATATTTCAGCTGCCAAAACCATCACCATAACAAGTTAGTTTTACCTGGGCTGGATTCACTGTGTCTCTGATCATAGTTGCACTCTGGAAACTAACTCAGCTACCTTAAAGAGTTTGTCTGCATAGAAAACCTGGGGGCTGTTACAGCACAGCTTCCCATCTCTGAGTACAGCTTTCAAGCTGCAAACCCATGCCTCAAATACCAGAACTACTACCAACAGCACATGAAAGGATCATTCTCCATGATTAAGAGGCACTTACCTCTACTTTGCAAAGACTGTTCAACATACGCAAATCAATTGATTGTGATGCCATTCAACAAAATAATGGTTAAAAATGACACAGAGACCTAAGACGGAAAAAAAAATAACAAAATTATCACCCTATCATAATAGAACAACCTCAATAAAGTAGGAATAGAAGCTATTTACCTCATCATAATGAAGCTGCATATGGAAAGTTTATAGTTAACATTATACTCAGTGAAAAACTGAACATTTTTCCTCTAAGATCAAGAAAACAACAAGTATACCAATTCTTCAGCTCTACCACTCAGGATACTAATGGATTTCCTAAGCAGAGCAATTAGGCAAGAAAATAAAACATTTAAGACATCCAGATTAGCAAGGATGTCTCTGTCTCTAAAATTATCTGTTATAGACTATCTGATCTTATGCATGTATATAGAAATCACTTAAGACTCCATAAAAACAAACCAAAAAACTGTAGGAATCTAACATGTATTTGTAAATTATATATTTATCTGACAAATGACTTTTATCTAGAAGACATACAGCATGCCTAAAAATGTGTCCATATTTAAAGATGTTATCCATGAACTTTTAGAAGTTGAATTGAAGGTGCCATTATTGGTCCGGTGTACCTAGACATACCACACACATCCATTTTACCTGCAATGTGTACACTTTTGGGGAATGATATATTTTACATGGCCGAATACTTTCAGGACACACAGTTCTGTTAAAGTATTTGTGAATTATTTAACATGTAATTATTAGTAAAGGATAATTCCTATATTCAATATGGGAAGAAAAACACCAATTGTTGGAAATCTCAATGATTAAACTGGGGTCAGAGAATTACTTTAGTTTTCTTAAGAAGTATTTCTGATAATGACTTATAAAGAGAAAATAATTATTAATTAAACAACCAGGTCCCCTCAGGTGTAACACTAACAAAAAATCCAAGGGAAAAATAGGTAAAAATATAATATCCTTATAATTATAATGTTTCTTGTTATTAATTAAAGTTAGTAATCATAAAATAGAATTTAAAAATAAATGTGCACTTTGAACTTTAAGCATATATAATAGCAACATCACTACAATGTTATTTTAGGGAACCAAAATTATATAAATTTGACATTACATAAAATTTATATAAAACATTAGTATTTTAAAATTTATATAAAATATTAATCTATCAAATGAGATATATGTGTGTGTGTATATATATATATTTTTTTTTTTTTTTTTTGAGACAGAGCTTCAAGCTGTCCCCCTGGGTAGAGTGCTATGGCATCACAGCTCACAGCAACCTCCAACTCCTGGGCTCAAGCAAGTCTCCTGCCTCAGCCTCCCGAGTAGCTGGGACCACAGGCACCTGCCACAATGCCCGGCTGTTTTTTGGTTGCAGCCATCATTGTTGTTTGGCAGGCCCAGGCTGGATTTGAACCCGCCACCTTGGGTGCACGTGGCTGGCACCTTAGCCACTTGAGCCACAGATGCTGAGCCAAATAAGATATATTTTGATATAAATTCACATTGCATCCTTCCACTAGCTCATCATGTAGTCATAGGAAATTTATGTAATTAAAAATTCCAGTTCAATTATTAAAAGAACATCAGAATGTAAATCAGCATACATGTAATTACATCACTGTCTCAAGATTAAAATGACAGTTATTTTCTCATTTTTTTCCTTGTTTTTTACTTGCATATAGTCCCCCAATACTACAATACTCCATTTATTTAAAAATTATATCATATATGTATTAAAAGATAACATCTTTTCCTGTATAATACCTAACTGAGCTATTAATAGTTTCCTTAATAGTACATTTATATTATTACCCATGCTTTCAATTTGAGATGTTAAGTACCTGGAGGAGTATTCATTCATGTTTTTCTTGCCCTGATAAATTGATGTCAGGCTAAATATTACAAAGAATCTATTGCGGAATTGGGATACACATACACACACAGAGTGAAATTTATTAATAGAAGATAGAGTACCTTTTTCAAAAAGCATTGTATAAGAAATTTAGAAAACAGCTAATCCTAATGCTTGAATGTCATATTTTCCTTATAGGTATTTAAGTGTTGTTATACTCTTTAAAAGCTATTATAAAACATTTCACAGAAATAAAATATTACTACATGATTTTCTTCATTTTCTTAAAAAAGTTTAGCATATACAATATACTAAGTTGGTTAATGCACATCTGTCTTTCAGAGTACAAATTATGACTTTAATTAATCACTTAAAATAAACATCATTACCAAATAGAATAGAAAACACAAAGACATAAAGTTCACACATCTTTATAGCCTGACCAGAAACTGTTGACTATTGCCTTTTAGAAAACTGACTGTAAGATAGGTAATTTTGGAAAATTGTGAAAGATCATATTTTATAATGACTTTCACAGAATGTGCTCAGATATTTTGAATTTTATATATTGATAAAACTGACATTTACAACATTTTTATCCAGTTTGGTTTAGAGTATTAGAATAACATGAATTTCAAATAATCTTTGACATAAGGATATGATGTTAAATGATCTGGCTGCCATCAAAATGAGAAAAGAAGCAAGCATGTGAGCACACCGATAGTGACTTTGTAGTGTCTGATCCGTTATGGATGAGCCAGTTCTTTTCCAGACTGATTACTCTGTCATTCACTGGAGCCTATCTTGTCTGGGGCTGTCATGTTTGGTCTTCGACATTAACAATAAGATTAGGGCCAGCACTGACTATCACAACAGCAGCAGGCGCCTAGAAAGATAGTAGGGAACTTGTTCTGATACAATTGCATTTAGAGGGAGACCACGAAATCTGTACTTCTAGAAAATCATCCTCCAGCCATCCCCAGTGAGGAAAAAAAAAAAAAGATTGCTGAATTTTTACACACTTTAAGTTCATGGCCTAAAAAGGTTAACAATGTTCCAGTTGAAACGGTTAATACACCTTTGTTCAAGCGACGAAAATTTCTAGAGAAATTTATGCAGTCTATATCTAATAAGTAAAGAATAATTTGAATGAGCTTAAATCTTCCCTTTGTGCTTGGCAATACATTATTTCTGAGCATGAAGGGCTGTAAGTTCGTGCTGTGCTTCCTTATTCTCGCATACATTTGCTTAGTGTCTACATCAGAGAAGGAATTATTTTCCAAAAAATCAACTATAGGAAAGTGCTTCTTCTTTTAAACAAATATGATTTTTCTTTATTTTCTATGTCAAAATATATATAAGATATAGAGTTCTGTTATGTACTTCATATCCATACTTTATACCTTTTATGTAAGAAACTTTTTTTCTTAGTGCATAGGCTAACACAAAGTAATGGTATTGCTTAATGTTTATGTTCTCTGATAAAATATAGTGAATTATAGAAAAATGGAATGATGCAATGAAGAATTCACAAGCATATAAAAGAAGTTGCTATCATTGTGACAAGATATTTAAAATTGTATTATAAAAAATAGTAGCATAATTTTCTAATTCTTTGCAACAAATTACCACACACATAGGGAATTAAGCCAACATACATTTGTTACCACACAGATACCATGAGATAAAAGGATTTTAGCCATTCCTCATCCAGCTCTTTTGCCAGTGTAGTCTGGTAATTAATATATTATTTGGATTAAACGCTCACAATGCTTCAATCAAGATGCTGGCTATGCTGGATTCTTATCTGGAGGATTGATTGGAAAGAATCAGCTTCCAATATCATTCAAGTAGTTGGAATAATTTATCCCTTTGTAACTCTAGGGTGATTTTGTGCTGAATATGTGAGAGCCAGTCTTACTTTCTTGAGCCACCTGCAGTTCACTGTTGTGCAGTCTTCTCACAGGCCCTCTTACAAAGGTCACCATGCTACTTTAAAGTCAACAAGGGTGTCTCTGTCCCTCCAGTCTGCTAATCATGAGTCTTATATTAATATAATGTAATCTGGCTGGGAGGGAACAGCCCATCTTCTTTGCCATATTTTGTTCATTAGAAGCAATTCACAGGTTTCACTCTCACTCAGGGATGTGATGCATTGGTCAGCACTCTAGCGTGTGTGCTGCACAATAATCACGAGAAAATTTTATTTTATTGCAAATTATTGTGATTTTAATAAGAAAAAAATTTGAAAAGATACATATATGACAGTTCATTTGCACTCAGGAGGTAAATGAGTTTTTAGAGTAGAAGAATATCTAGGTAAAGACATTTCTAAGGTGAACTTCTGCCATAGCCAATAGTTAAAGAAATACCTTATAGTTGAGGCATAACTCACAGTTGGAGTTGCATTTCATATCCTTAGCATATCTCTCCAGGTACTCAGGGTTGTGTTTTTGGATATTGCTAACTGTGGTCTTGGTAATACCAAAATCTTCTGCTGTATTTCTTTGGCTGCTCCTTTCCAGAAAATGTAGATCAACCTCTTCCTTTAATATTAGCACTTTGAGTTCTTTCCTTTGGGCCATCATGTCTTACTTAGCTTTAACATTTTTCAGTAATTGTAGGGTGTGCCTGCAATTCAGACCAGTCCTTCATGTTGAAAAAATGTTCCAAAATACATGATAAACAATAGGCCGTTAGGCTTATTTCAATGTGGATAATAAAACATAAAAAAAGAACTTGTACTAAAGGGAAAATAATACAACTAAAGTGTTAAACCCACATCTTCCACCCCTGTGGTAGAGTAAACGCAAATAGTCATGTTATAGAGGGTAAATTTAATTGTCTGTCACATTCTAAGTGGTTTAGGTACAACTTACAGAAGTGGTCAATATATACAAATCAGCCTTCCATTAAGTACATGTGGCACATGTTTACTCTATAAAAATTAGATCAATTTAAGGAGATGGTCAACTATGGAGGTTCTATTGTATCTAATTTCCAAGTTATGTTTGCCATTATGATCTATTAACACAGATGGTCAGTGTTCATAGGAGTATTTATGAAGTTATGTCTCCTACAATTCTTCATTCAATTTTTAGTGTTTATTTCCAATCTTTTTTCTGCTGGGACTTCATGTAATATTGGTAGTAAATAGTGAAATTGAGGTTTGAACCCATATAACCTGGCTCCCAAAAAGGCTCTAGTAATCACTATGATATGTATGTATTATATGTTCAGAATATATAAAGATTATGAACTATAACCCAATTATAGCCCAAGAAGAAGGGAAAAGGTGAGGGGGGAGGATGGATGAAGGAAGAATAATTGGCGGGACCACACCTGGTGCATCTGACAAGGGTACATGTAAAATTTACTGGGTCTAGAATATAAATATCTCAACACAATAAGTAAGAAAATGCAGTGAAGGCTATGCCAACCAATTTGATGAAAACATTTCAAATTGTATGTAAAACCAGCACATTGTACTCCATGATTGCATTAATGTACACAGCTATGATTTAAAAAAAATTATTTCATATTTTCTTAAAAATCTTCAACCTACTACACTAGCAAGAATTTGTAAATTAATAAAAATTCCAACATCTTTTCAAGAAAATAGCCCAGAAAATATCAGCATAAAATGGATGTAAATAAATTGGAATAATAATATAACTGTTCTATTAAAATAATATCCAGTGAGTTAATCTTGCCTATACAACTCAAAAAAAATATTAAGAAGGAAGAAAAATACCATATTCTCTATTCTTCTATTTTATTTTAGGTGATTTTTTAAGTTAAATATCCTATGTCTTCACCAACACAGATATTTTATTTTCCCAGTGACAATACTTTGGAATTTATCTTTTTTCAAGTATTAGACTAGTTCTCTGATTTTTGGAATAAATAATAGAAATATTCCCCACTTCTTGTTTTAAGCACATAGAATAAAAACACTTTACAGATTTACTTTCCTTATATTGGGACTTTATAACTGGGTTCTTTCCAATGTAATCTGGTTGTAATTGATATGTGCCAACTATAGACTTATTCCATAAAAACACCTTGTTCTGTCGTCAAGTGTTCCTTTAGCTAGGTGTTTAATATAGTAATGACAAAGATAGATGAAAGATAAATACATAGATTCACATTTGCAGGAGATATGCCAAACTAAGTCTCCATAACACTGAACTATGAAGTGAGAAAAGAAAATACTTATACTGTTAATAATAATAATAATAATAACTGATAACAGTATAATATTATACTGTTAAGACATTGAGATTTGTTATTTTAAGAGCAACAAGTAAATCAATTTACTATAAACACCTGTCTTCCCTATATTAACCTTAATTTAATAAAACACAAATGTATTTGTGACAGCTATACCAAAATTCCAGACATTAACAAGTCAGATAGATTGGGTATTCCTTTAATTTCAAAAGAGCTTTAAGGTTGTATCATCATCATCATCATAACTGACATACTGAGCCTTGCAAACAGTCAAATACTCTACCAAATATTATATTTTCTCTGAATAAATTAGAAAGACTGGAAAACTCAAAGATAACTCTCTTGTATCAATCTAGACAAGTTTATTGAGACCTCTTGAGATGAATAGGTCAAATAGAATCTAAATGAATCCACCTCACCCACAGAGTTAAATTATCAATTTAATATCGGCTATAATTAATTCTTCCTGATAAATTGATTCCTTTATCCTGATACTCCTTCACTTGTGCTTTAATTTGATATTCCACTTCATTCTTAATATTAAAATTAAGCCATCAGAAATCTGGTAAACATAAATGCAAATAATATTTTCTTTTCATATAAAGACAAATTTTTCAATTATCTGAGTACCATAAAGAAGCCCAAGTGCCCATCAACCCACAAATGGATCAATAAATTGTGGTATATGTACACCATGTAATACTATGCATCCCTAAAGAAGGATGGAGCCTTTACGTCCTTCATGTTTACATTTGGATGGAGTTGGAAAATATTCTTCTTAGCAAAGTATCTCAAGAATGGAAGAAAAAGTATTCAATGTACTCATTCCTACTATGAAACTAACTTATAGCTTTAATAGGACAGCTATAACCCAATTATAGCCCAAGAATATGGGGAAAGGGGAGTTGGCAGGGAGGGGAGGGGGAGGATGGGTGGACGGAGGGTGACTGGTGGGATCATGCCTATGGTTCATCTTATAAGGGTACATGTGAATCTTTCTAAATCTAGAATATAAATATCTTAACACAATAAATAAGAAAATTACATGAAGGCTATGTTAACAAGTTTGATGAAAATATTTCAAATTGTACATAAAAACAACACACTATACCCAATGACTGCATTAATGTACACAGCTATGATAATAAAAAAGTAGCACTCTGAAATTTTCTGAACAAATGAAATAATTATATTTTCCCATAGATTACTAATTATTTGCCAAAACTTAAATATGTGAAGGGGTAATGTTTTTATCAGTGGTTGTTACCTATGGATGAATGTATTGTACATTTTAAGGACCATCAAATAGGGGTTCTTTGTTATTTGTTTTTATTTGCTTTTTTTCCCATGAAAAAGAAAATAACTTCTGGAGGAGGTAAAAGTCTAAGTACAAACTGGCAATTATAGGAATTCTGCAAACTATGTTCTAATTATAGGAGAACGTAGATGTGGGACTTTTAGCAAATATGTAAAACATCATCAAAGTTGAAATATTAAATGTTTATTTGTGAATATAAAATATGTTGACTGGACCTAGTGAAAATACAGTGAAAGAAATTAAAGAGGTTTTATAGAAAAGCTATTTCCTACCACATTGCTTTATTAAGACTATGAAATCATTTTACAAAGACATACAGTGTCACTATTTAAAACCTTTGAAGACTGACAAGAAAAAATCCTCTAAATAGTTCTTCAAAATACAGCCCCCCCATACGTGCAACAGTATTATTTTGAATAATGCTGTAACAAGATGATCTGAATATCTTTGTTTTCCCTTTTTCTTTGGAAATATTCTTGGCATTTTATCCACTTTGTAGACATAATTAATTATCCCTCCAAAATAAATGAGGTTAAGTGTGTTTTTATTTTAATGAATGTGTTTAATCTCTTTCTCAATGATCATGGGAAATTTTAAGAAAAAGGTTCTGAGGAAAAATAGAATACCACAATTTAATTAAAAATGATTGATAAAATCTTTTTGATATTTACATACAACTTCACACTATAGATTTCTGTCTTGGATGCTCAGTTCATCATTCTACCCTTGAAATATTTTGAGATGTCAACTTCTGTTACTTCTAATGAGGTAAATTATCTCTGAGCAGATATCTGAGTGAGGGTATAACTGCTGGAACAATCAACAAAGAAATAGCAGTAATTGGAGGTCTCAAAGTGATATTTGAGGTAGATGCTTGGCCTTTCCCAAGAAAAGGGAGGGGGGATGCATAGTGGTTAGAACAAAGTGAGTAGATGATTCTAAAGATATATACAGTCAGATCAACTAGGGATTTCCAAATCTTGGTAAAGATCTTAGATTTTATTCTGAGACGTAAATGTTGGGAAAATTTTAGAAGAGATACACTGGTTTCTGTATGAAAAAGTGAGACTCCAAAAGTAGATTCAAGAAGAGATAAAATGATTGTAATTCAGAGAGAGATGATGTTTCTTGGAACTAAGGAAGTTGTGGCAAAAATGGGATGAGAAATGATCAGACTCTGGATATACAGTTTTAAAAAAGCAGTAAAATTTCCTAATGAACTAAACATGTATGTGAGAGAAAGAGATTAAGAGAGTATAGATTAATTTCATAGATAGAGGCATGAGAATTCTGCGAATAAAATTAAAAATAACCAAGGTTGAGAAAATGAAGTAAAGGTGGGTGGGGCAGAAGCAGACATGGGAGGGAGTAGACTGCCATCTTTGGACAAATTAACTCCTTTTACATTTAGGAACTTAGGGTAATGGTTGAGGCTGGAGAAATACATTTTGGAGTCATTACCAAATAAATGATCTTTAAATATTTATGTGTAAATGATCTCAACTGGAAACTGGGTATAAATAAAGCAGAGAAGTATGAGGACTAAGCCTTCACTTTGAGAAGGGAAGATGTAAAGGAAAATCCCATGGTTTGGGAGTCAATCTAACAGAAGGCAGTTTGCTTCTCTTTCCCCAAGTTTCAGGAAAAAAAGCAACCAGCTGAAAACGTGTACCAGGAAAGGCAGTATAATTTCAGAACACATTCTTCTTAGTGCAGCATTACAAGAATAGAGAAGCAAGAATCCAATGTACTCTGTACTAATATGAAGGTAGTAGATGAGCCGTCCCCAAGGGGCAGGTAGGGGGAAGAGCAAGTAGGGAGCAGGAGGAAGGAGAGGGATGGGGCAGTCACGGTGTATGGCACATCTCTTGACCTCTTGCAGGGGGACACATATGAATATTGGAGTCTAGGGAAGAATAATAATAAGGAAATGTAAAAAAAGAATTGACAGGATTAATATTCTACCCAAGGTTTACAAAATGGTGTGTGTTTTTCACCTGCTACAACTACTTGGGAACAGATTTTTTTAAAGGGAGCAAAGTAGATCTTAATTATTGTTGGTATTTTGCCCAAAAAGTTTTACAAAGAGTAAATCATAAGACAAGTGATTACATATGGAAATGAGTGATTAGAGTGATGATTAATGAGGGAGTTAAGGAAATGAGGGGAGCAAAGAGAAAAACGGTAAATGCAATGAATTTGAGGTTCTCATACAAATGAAGATTTTTACACTGAGGTTCTCCAGTGAGCTAGTTCAAAAGTGAAAATATGGTATTATGAATGCCAGATACTTAGAAGTCAATTTGTGAAGAGCTTGCAGATATCAGGTTTTTCTAGTGTTTGACCATGGAATTAGATCACTGAGTGGCTCAAAAGGCAAGACCTTGATGGAGAAGAAAACTCAGATGTGAAAAATTAGAGTACTGAATGGAAACATCTAGGTAGAGTGGCTATTTCAATGGTAATGGCAGAATAGAAAGAAGGAGATATGATTATGGCCGTGAAATCTCCAGTAAAAGCCGTGATAAGTACCTGAAAGAACAGGGACTAGCAAGTAGAATAAATGGAACCAGGTACTTCTTGCCTGATCCACTTTTGCAGTGATTACACCATTTTCACCTATTTGTGGCCATCTTTTTTATTGTGCTCTGTCTTCAGAATCCACCTGGTAAAGCCATGTTTCATCTCCAGTTACAATTGTTCAGAAAAATGCTTCAAGGTCATGAACCCACTTATTTAAAATTTCTACTGAAAGTCTGCTCTTGTCTGCAGTTAATCAGAGCACAATAGGTCTGATACCCATCAAGTGGAAATTTATTCAACTTTAAATTTTTTGACGGAATTGTGTAACTAAACCAATTGAGATGTCTATGGTGTTGTCAACAGTCAATTAAGGCATGAAGATGAATATTTTTTTTCCTGGTAAATTGATATGCATGCTTGATTCTGCAAGCTTCATCTTCAACATCATCTCATTTTTCCTTAAAATGAACTATCCATTTGTAAACCGCTGATTTCTTTGAGACATTGTCCCCCCAAAAATTCTATAAATCATCAATGATTTCACCATTTTTCCACCCAAACTTTACCATAAATTTGATGTTTGTTCTTATTTCAATTTTTTTTTTTTTTTTTTTGAGACGGAGCCTCAAGCTATCCCCCTGGGTAGAGTGCCATGGCATCACAGCTCACAGCAACCTCCAACTCCTGGGCTCAAGCGAGTCTCCTGCCTCCGCCTCCCAAGTAGCTGGGACCAC
>CAUYQV010115456.1:0-25261 GCA_963574575.1 Galagoides demidoff
TTGTGGTGGGCACCTGTGGTCCCAGCTACTTGGGAGGCAGAGGCAGGAGACTCGCTTGAGCCCAGGAGTTGGAGGTTGCTATGAGCTGTGATGCCATGGCACTCTACCCAGGGGGATAGATTGAGGCTCCATCTCAAAAAAAAAAACAAAACAAAACTAATAACAGACAAGAAAAGATACTGCATAGTGGTCAAGGAAAGCACACAGATGAAGAAATTTCAATAATTAACATTTATGCACCCAACCTGAATGTTCCTCGATACAAACCCTAAAGGTTCTGAACAATATGGTATATTTCTGCACCATAATAGTTGGATAATTCAACACCCCTTTAACAGTACTAGATAGTTCCTCCAAGTGGAAACTAAACAAAGAATAACAGACTTAAATAGACCTTACAACAAGTGAAATTAACAGATATATACAAAACAGTTTATTTTAACAAAAGAGAATACATATTCTTCTCATCAGCCCATGGATGATCCTCCAAGATTGAGTATATTTTAGGACACAAGTTCAACAAATTCAATGAATTCAACAGAATAGAAATTATTCTTTGTATCTTCTTGAACCATCAAAGAATAAAAATTGAACTCAACAGCAACAGAAATCATCATAGCCAAATAAAGTCATGGAAATTTAATAACCTTATGCTGAACAACAGTTGGTTCAAAGATGAGATTAAGAAGGAAATTATTAGATTTCTTGAAGAAAATTATAATGAGTTCATAAGCTATCAAAACTTATGGGATACTACAAAGGCAGTCCTAAGAGGTAAATTTATATCATTAGATGCCTACATCAAGAAAACAGATAGCATGTCAATAACCTAATGGGCCATCTCAAGCAGCTAAAAAAGGAAGAACAATCCAATTTCAAACCCAGCAGAAGAAAATAAATAACAAAAATCAGAGCAAAATTAAATGAAATTGAAAAGACAAGAATCATTTCAAAGATCAGCAAAATAGAAAGTTGGTTCTTTAAAAAGATTAATAAAATTGATAAACCCTTGACCAGACGAACCAAACAGAAAAATAAGATCTCAGCCTCAATCAGAAATAAAACAGGGAAATAACAGATACTATAGAAATACAAGAGATTATCAACAATTATTTATGAACTCAGGCCCCAGAAATATGAAAATGTAGAGGAAATGCACAAATGTCTGGTATCATGCCACTTTCTGAAACTGAACCAGAAAGAATTAGAAATTTTGAATAGGTCTATATCAAACACTGAAATTATATCAACAATATATAATCTTCCAAAAATAAAAGCCCTGGATCAGATGATTTCAACTAGAATTCTACCAAACATTTAAAGAGTATCTAGTACCTATGTTGCATAACCTATTCCAAAATATAGACAAGGAAGGAATATTCCACAACATATTCTATGAAGAAAACATCACCTTGATTTTAAAACCAGAAAAGGATCCAACAAAAAGAGAAACCTATAGGCCAATATCATAAATGAATATCTGTGCAAGGACTCCTGATATATTTTCAATAAAATCACTTAATTGATTAAAATAAATCATTCCTGAGAAACTATTTTATCCTCTCTCTCTCTCTGCCTCCCACCCAAACACACACACGGCACACACAGGCTCACACACCACTATGGTGTATTACACACACCACTATGGTATATTATTTTAAGAAACAAAATCCCATTGCTTTAGTTCTACTTCATGTATCTCAGTAACTTTTTTCAAACCTGATTAATTATCATGAGAATAACAATCAATCAAAATATTCATGCACAAAAAAAGACCAGAGAAAAACCCTGATGACCATAGTAGACAATAACAGAAATGCTTGCCATCTGTATAATGATTTATAATTCACTGTATTTTCTTTTGTGCTCGCATAAACTCTAAAAGAGAAAAATCAGGCATTTATAGGCCCTATTCATAGGTGAAGAATTTTAAATTGCAAAATCATGGTTTTTAGCAAAATCAAGTGACTGGGAGGATAGACGATGCAAATGAGGATCATGTTCTTGACTCCAAGCTCTGATCTCTTTGCTAGCAAACAGAAGTTTGAAGACATTCCATACTCAGAATCATGCTTGCCCCACTTCCTGGGCCTCCCACCCTGACCTCTGCGTGTCAATATATTGCTACCTTATAGACTACTCTTTTTATTTTTTTAAATCTATATTCCTCTTTCCATACATCCTTTTATGACATGTTTTCCTTGAGCATCTTGAAGAGATGAATTCTCTACATTTGGGTTTTATCCTCTTTAAAAACTAGAGCCCCTACAACACAAACATGACTGTGGAGTATTTAAGCTTGATCCTAAAAGGGACAGGTGGTTCATGTAAATGAAAAAAGGAAGTATTGGGGGAAAAGTCGTTTCTCAAAAAATAATACCACTGATAGGTTTCCTATAGTAATCTTTTTCTTTAGAATTATTTCTCTAATATAGACCTTTTCCTTAGTATCCAATAAAAATGCTTCCTTACAGTAATTTTAAATTCATTTGGATGGAATACAAACATTTACATACATACATATGGATACATTTATATACATATCACAAATATATATTGATACATATATATAAATCACATATATCACTTTATCTCACATTTTGTAGGACGTTTAGTGATGTTGTTATAGAAAGCTCTTCTCTCCATGTTTTTTGTGGGAATTTTTAACTGAAAGAACTCAGTTTAAATGTAATTAAAATAAGATGTACCTACTTGTAGACTTATACTGTTGAGAAGTTAGAACGATTTTTACTTTGGCTTTCAATTACTTAAATAAAAATAGCATATGCAGTTTTTAGAGTAAGAGACACACACAAAGAGTTAGAGATTAAGATACACAGAAAGAGAGCCCCAAGCTGGTCTGTCTCTTTGTCTTGATATTTTAAGGATTGTCCCTGTTATTTTCAATTTTCAGAAATACCACAACATGTGGAATGTTGCCTTATACCCACAGTATTTTGGAATAAATTAAACAGATAACAAAAAAGTTTCACATTTCATTTATTTATTTATTTATTTATTGAGACAGATTCTCACATTGTTGCCCAGGCTAGAGTGCCATGGCATCAGCCTAGCCCACAGCAACTGTAAACTCCTGGGTTCCAGTGATCTTTCCTCCTCAGCCTCCCAGAGTGCTAGCATTAGAGGCATTAGCCACCACTCCTGGCCTGAAAGCCCTACATTTAAACAAAAATATATTTTAATTAAAAAATCCAAAGAGACAAAGATTTCTTACTCAATTAAAATACAAAAATTTAAGTTTTTTCCCTAAATAAATGGATATTTCATTTAGTTAGACCCGAGTATTTTTACTAAAGAGAATTATATTTATCAGAAGATATTTATATGACAAATTAAACCTGCCTCTTGTAGAGCACATTTAAATTTCAATATATTTTAACTTACTACAGTATTACTTGTATACTGTTGTATGTTAGATATTTGATAAATTATATTACCAAACTAAGTCAAGAACACATGTCTAGATATGGAGATTGTCATAATATGCTATTTTATTGAATTAAATATTTATAATTATATACTAATCTAAAGCTAATGTCAATTTAAAAATTAAATGTAAGCAACACTTTTTTCTCTGGACAAATAAATCTGCTACCGACATTTTTAATGTAACTTAAAAATAATATAACAAATTTAACCAGCAAGTGTAGCATAGAATTGTTTTTGCAAAATAATATATGGCAGAGATTCAGGTAATAAACTGGATACTTTTCATACAATTAAAAAATACTGTTTTATGTAACAAGCATTCATAACAGAAAATAGCAAGAAGAATAATCAATTGTATAACTTTTTATAATTGAACTTGGTCATAATATATTTTTTTCTGATAGAGAGTGAAATGGAAGCATGGACAGAATCATAGTCTGGGTTTCCTTTAGAAGAAATAATAAAGTTTACAGAGCAGTAGCTATATAATGCATATGTAAATGTTAAAAAATAATTGATAACAATTTTAAGTATAACAAGCCATACGTGGTATAAGGTTAAATCATGTCCTGAAATTATTCCTATCCTTCTTTTAATCTTCACATATATTCAAATGTTATAAATAAGTTTTCAATAGAGTTCTGAATTGAAATAAAGCTAAACCAATTATCTGGAATTGAAATCTGAATTTTGGACCATTATTTTTAGATAAAAATATTTTATTATACTTCCTTTTTACTGTGTTATATCATCTTTCAGGATAGAATGACAAACAACCAATCTGTATGACCTTCACAGGAGTCATACTTTAAATCAAGGACACAGAAGTGCTGAAAACAAAAGGATAGAAAAAGATATTTCTTAAAAATATTGAATAAGAATATACAACCAAATCTAGGCAAAAAGCGTCTTGTAAGTTGTAAAAATGGACATTCTAAAATATGAAAGGGTCTATTGAATGGAATTATACAGAAATTCTAAACTTATATAAACCTATAGATACCTTTGTGCTTTATAAAGTGGGAGTTGATAAACAACACATCTACACCACATTTCAAAATTAGAACATAAGACACAACTCCCTAAATGTTTCAATGGCTGAATATAATCTTTATGGTCTTTGACAAGTATGGCATCAAATTAGAGCACCATTGGAATAAAAAAAGATAACTAAAAAACTCTTTAAATGCTTGAAAAGTATTTAAGACCATCTTATACAACACACAGGTCAAAAATAAAGTGTAATATGTCATATAACTTACCATAATTTGAAAGATAATGAAAATAAAGTTGATTGAAACTTATACAATGTAAGTAAAGCAGTGTAGAAATAAATTAGGTATATGTAGTGTAGTTAAATTCATAAAAAGAACAGTCTCTTCAATAAATGGTACTTAGAAAACTATATGTCTGTATGCAGAAGAATCAAACCAGACCCTCACCTCTCACCATACACAAAAATCAAATCAAACTGGATTAGAGATTAAAAATTAAGACCTGAAACTATGAAATTACTAGAGGAAAATGTTGGGGAAATGCTCCAAAACATTAATGGAGACAAATCTATATACCTATATTAGTGACACCTCAAAAGCATATGAAACAAAAGTAAAAATGGACAACTGAGATCACACCAAGCTAAAAACCTTCTCTACAGCAAAGGAAACAAAGAAAAAAACAATATAAAGAGACAATTTACAGGATGTTAGAAAATATTTTTAATGTATTCAACTGACAAGGGATTAATAAACAAACTTTATAAGATATTCAACTCAATAGCAAAAAAACTTATTAAAAATGGGCAAAATATCTGAATAGATATGTCTCAAAAAGAGACATACTAATGGATAACAGGCAGAGAAAAACTATGCGACATTATCGATCATTAGAGAAATGCAAATAAAAACCACAATGAAGCGTAATATCTTCTCACCTCAGTTAAAATGGTTTCGATCAAAAAAACAAAAATATCATTTCTTCTAGAGTTTTTAATGTTTTATGTCTTAGATTTAAATCTTTGTTCCAGGCTGGATGCAGTGGCTGACGCCTGTAATCCTAACACTCTGGGAAGCCGTGGCAGGTGGATTGCCTTGAACTCATGGGTTTGAGTCCAGCCTGAGCAAGAATGAGACTCCTGTCTTTAAAAAAAGCCAGGTGTTGCAGCAGGCACTTGTAGTCCTAGCTACTTGGGAGGCTGAGGCAAGAGAATCACTTGAACCCAAGAGTTTGAGGTTGCTGTGAGCTATGACGCTACAGCACAGCACTCCACTGAGAGTGACAAAGTGAGACTCTGTCTCAAAAAAAAAGAAAAAAACAAATCTTTTTTCCAGCATGAGTTAATTTTTGTAGTGGTGCAGGTGTAGTTTTGGTCTTTTATATGTATCTAAACAGTTCTCCCAGCACCATGTATTAAGTAGGGATTTCTCATGAGAAAAAAACATGAAGAAGGAAGAAGGAAGGTGAGTAGGGGATGATCTGATGTGTTCCCCCCTATGGCACAGCTCTTGGCACTACATCTCAGACTTTACCTTACAAACACAATATAACCTAATCATATGTAGCCTCAAATTAATCTCCCCCCAAAATAAAAAATAATGGACACTGGTGAGAAAGGGGAACACTTGTATACTGTCAGTAGGAATGTAAATTAGTATAGTCACTATGGAAAAAAATATGTTTTCTTTTTTCAAATACTAAAAATAGAATTACCATAGGACCCAGTAATGCCACTGCTGGGTATACATCTGAAAGAAAGGAAGTCAGTATATGAAAGAGATAGCTGTATTCCCAAGTTTATTGCAGCACTATTCATAGTAGCCAAGATACGGAATCAAAATTGGAGTCCATCAACTGATGAATGGATAAAGAAACTGGGGTGGGTATAAATAATGAAATTACATTCAGCCATGAAAAAGAATGAAATCTTGTCATTTGTGACCACATGCATGGAGCTAGACAGCATTGTGTTAAGCAAAATAAGCTAAGTAGAGTAAGAAAATATTACACGTTCTTACTCATGTATGGGAGCTAGGGAAATTGATTTCATGGAGATAGAGAATAGGATGATGGTTACCAGAGGTCAGGAAGGATCATGGGGGATGAAGAATAAAGAACAGCTGGTTAATAGGCACAAAAACACAGTTGGACAGAAGGAACAATACCTAGGGTTCAGTAACACTATAGGATAACTATAGTTGAAATAATTTATTGTACATTTTAAAATGTTCCTAACACAAAGAAATGACACATGGTACCCCAATTACTCTGATTTCATTGATAAACATTGTACACTTGTATCAAAATATCACACTTAGTCCCTAAATATGTATTATACAACTATTATGTATCCATAAAAATTTAAAATAATGCTGGAAATCAATTATAAATATTCAAACTTCTAACTCAGAAGCTAAAGAAAAAAGTAGAACAAATTAAAACCAAAAAAGAAAAGAAGATAATGTACATAAGAGTATAAATTAATAAATGAAAACAAATAATAAAATTTAAAAAATTACCAAGACAATAGTTGACTTTTGCAAAAAACAATAAAATTGATGAGATGCTAGCAAGACCAATTCACAAAATAGATATAAATTATCAGTATCATCAGTAAAATGTATTATTATGGTTCATCTTCCAAACATCAAAAAGGAAGTAATAATATAATATATTGTAAAGAAATTTATGCCAACAAAGTTGAAAGATGTATGAAATGAAAATAACTTGAAAAACATAGAGCAAATTTGAATATTTTGGTGTCTATTAAAAAAGCACAAATTGATATTTAAAACTTTTCTAACAAAAAATTTCTGAACCAGAATTACTGATGTATTCTTTCAAATACATAAAGAAGAAATACAACTAATTTTAGCAATTCTTCTGGAGAATACAAAAAGAATACACTTCCTAACTTGTTATATTTGGCTAGCCATGAATCTGAGACAAAAACCTTATAATCACCTTTCATAAAAGGGAAACTTTATTCTGCTATCTTTATTTAGTTTACATGCAAACACTTTAAACTAAATATAAACTAGAGATATCAAAAAGAGGAAAATACATCAAGATTCAGTGTAATTTATGCTCACATTGATTCATTTAAATATTTGAAAATTAAGCAATTTAATTCATTATATTAACAGAAAAAGTAAAAAAAAAAATAACCTCAATATGTTAAGAATTATTTTTTAAAATCCTGTACTAGATATTTTGCAGTGCAACAAGACAAAAAAAAAGTCTTAGTAACTCTTAATATTAGAAAAATTAAAATATAATTTATGAATGACATGATTGGTCCTACACACATATAAAATTTAAAAAATTAACATATTTTAGGAAAAATGTGAATTTAGGAAGTTTTCTGAATAAATTTCAGTATCAAGAAATCAAGTTCATTTCACTATACTGTTATCAAACAAATGAAAAATAAAATTAAAAAATGTAAACCATAACAGCACAATGGCCAACTACATGGAGTATATTGATTGAAAATGTCAAAAGTGTCTCTAGGTAAAGAAAACCTTAATAATAAATGTATGATACCCTATGTTTCTGGATGATTCACTATTGTTAGAATTCAAATTTTGCTTTAATGCATCTGTAGATTTAATCAAACTCCAAAGGTATTTTTGTGAAAATTGACAAGTTGATGCAACATTCCATAAGGAAATAGAAATAACCTAGGTTAGTCAAGAAATGTTTAGGAGGCTCTGCACCTGTGGCTCAAGCAGCTAAGGTGCCAGCCACACACCCCTGAGCTGGTGGGTTTGAATCCAGCCTGGACCCACCAAATAACAACTTACGGCTGCAACCAAAAAACAACCAGGTATTGTGGTGGGGGCCTCTAGTCCCAGCTACTTGGGAGGCAGAGGCAGGAGAATCGCTTGAGCCCAGGAGTTGGAGGTTGCTGTGAGCTGTGATGCCACAGCACTCTACCCAAGGTGACAGCTTGAGGCTCTGTCTCAAAAAAAAAAAAAAAATGTTTAGGAAAAGAGAATAAACTAAAATATTTTCTCTTATCTATAGTAGTTATGATAGTAAGGTAAAGGTTCGGGATAGGTGAACGGGCTAAGAAAATAGAATACATAATTAAACAAGTTACCCTAAGTAACTTGGACATCTATATGGATACATAATTGATTTTTGCACTTATCTAGAAATATAGAATGAAATTAATTCAGGATGGATTATAGATCTAGATGTAGAAAGAATTTCAAATTTCTAGAAGGAAATAAAGAAGAATATCTTCTTAATGTGGGTTGGGTAAATATTATTAAATGGAATCAAAACATAAGGCAAACTCTTAAAATAAAAACAAAAAAACAATTTTCCCATTAAAATTCAGAAATTATTTTTGTTCTTCAAAGAGCATCAGTAAATTAGTAAAGAAAAAATGTATTCTTTGCAAAAAATATTTGCCTACTACTTGACAAAGATATGGAGCAAAGGATAGTCTGTTGCACTGCTGGTGGGAATGTAAATTGGTGTACTCTGGGGAATAATGCATGCGTAATCTCTAGTATGTTCACTACATCATGCACACCCTACATTAATTCAGATGCATACTCCTCAGAAGAAATTTAACAGAGTGTCCATGATAATATTGCACTTGACCCTGATTAACACAGGACTGAACTGTGCAGGTTTAATTATATACAATTTTTTTTCAATAAATAGTTTGGGGCCTGTATGCACAATTGAATAAGGATCAAAAATATATGTATAGCATTCCAAGGATATGAAAGCTACACACAAGGAAGGCAGACTTCTTGTATATGCAGGTCTGGGGAAGGAGTGACCAGAGGACTTGAGCATATGCAAATTTTGATGTATGCTGGACTCCTGAAAGCAGTCCTCCACAAACGCAGGGGTGATTGTACTTGGAATCACATAATATGTAGAATTTTCAGACAGTTCTTCTATGTTTTTTGTAGCTAAATAGAATATTTATTTTTATTACTGAGTAATATCCCATTACTTATATATCCAAAGTTTCTTTACCCATTCACCCATATATTGTGTGCTTCCAAGTTTTGGCAATTACGTTTAAGGCCTAATAAACACTTTTATGCAGGTTTTTGTGTGGACATGGATTCTTCAACTCATTTGTGCAGATGCAGAGGTACTAGAATGCTGCGTAGGATTGTGTTTAACTTTGTCAAAAATCTTGTAGACCGTAGTTTTTTGTATTTGCAATAAGGAGTGATAGTTTCTTTTGCTCCACATCCTCACCTTTAAGCCTCTGGTGAAAGTCAAGTCAGTTAGGCTCTGGAAAAAGTTTACCTTACCATCAGGCATTTGTGGCATGTAAAATTGCGTGGGTCTATTTCAAACTGAGCACATTTCTTCCCAGGAGAATTCTTCTCTGCTCTTCACCCTGAAATCCTTGTGAGTTCTTGAATTTAAAATTGTATTATCCATCCTCTCCGCGCCAAGACTAGATCTGGGTGTTTTTGTCTCTCAAGCTAATCTATGCACTTTCTCTGGCATTCAGTCAGTTACTCTTTATAAGTAACCCTACCATGCCCAGGCAGTGACTTCTCTTCTCAGTAAACTTGGATATTTTGTGTTCGTCAGGATCTCCTTGCCCTGGGACTTCAATTCTATAATGGATCTAATAAGAGCTGTTGGTTTTTAGTTTGTACAGCTTTTTTCTTGTTGTGAGGACGGGGTGATGACTCCCAAGCTTTAGATGTCAGAACTTCAGAGTTTTTTAACTTCTGCCTGTTGGAACTTCAAATTGTGACAAATTATGGAAGGTAAAGATTGGGCATGACTTTCAGTTCGACCACCATTCATAAGCATGGAAAAACCTTTAAAATATGTACCGTGGTTTGAGCATAGATTTGGCCTATGCAACCTCAAAATACAGTTAAGTCCCACTGGAGAAATTTGACTGTGTGTGAGGCCCTTGGACTTACTAGTTTTAAATTCTAATCCTGCAAGACCACTGACAGTTTTCCTCATTTTCCTTTCAAAGGACTGATCTCCTCTGACTATTGGAAACTTAGTTTCCATACTAAATGAGCAAATACCTTCAGGAAAAATGTCTGTCACTCACCAATATGACTCTGATCTGTTGAGTTCTGTCTGGAATTTTGATTCATCTACTTCTTAGTACTTTCTGACACCCTTAAAAGATTTTTTTGTGTACAATTTTCCCAGCTTTTCAGATTTATTGCAAGTAGGGATCATTAAATAGCCCACACTCTACTATAACTGACATGTAAATAAATGTTTGTTTCCTGCCATTTTATAAACTATTTTCACTGGATATACAATATTAAGTTGGCATTTACTACTTTTCATAATTTTAGCATTGTCTGGGGATTGTCTTTGGATTTCACTATTTCTTTGAATGTATACTTTTTTCCAACTACATGTGGAATTTATTGTTTGTTTTCAGTTTCCAGAAGTTTTGCTATGATGCTATTTTCTGTGAATTTATATCACTTGGAGTTTGTGGAGAATTTGAATCTGTGAGATACCACTTAAAATATGACATACAATTTCGAAAATTCTTAACTACCATCTCTTCAGAAATAACTTGTGTCCTATCTCAAGATTACAGTTACATGTATATTAAATTATTTAGCAGTGTTCCAGGTCTTTTATTTTCATTTATTGACTTTTCTTAAAAATAAAAAAAAAATTGTTGGTTTCCTAAATTTGACATAACAATTACCACAAACTAAGAGGATTGAAACAACAGAAAATATTGTCTCACAATTTAAACACTAACACGCCTAAAATCAAAATGTCAGCAGGGTCAGTTCAGTGTGATGGCTCTGGGGGATAATCTGTCCTAATGTTGTCTCCATACATAACTACCTGAGGCATGATGTAGTATGTAAACAAACTGAAACCTGCAGAGAGTATATTCTTATGACAGATAGCTGAGTCTCAGCCAATCAAAGCAGTCAAGCTTCAGCCAATCACAACCTACCAACTGATCACCCACGCACAAAGGAGGCAAATGCTTAAATCATTTCTAGGTATCATTTCCATTTTTGGTGTATAATTACTACCTTCCCATTTTGCCAACTGGAATTTTCTGAACCTCTACTAGTTCAGGATGCTGCCTAATTGATAAATCACTTTTTTTCTCAAATAAATTCTGCTACCTATACTCTGCCTAAAGTTTTCCTTTGAGTAGTTTGGCACCAGAAGTAGGATTTGAAGTAGACCTCCAGCAGCCCACAGGAACACTGTCTCAGTTAACATCCATTGTGCCCACTGTTCACTTGTAATGAACTTGGTATGTAAATGAAGTGCAATCTGAAAGTGTATTCTTGCGTGGATTTTCTCTTGGGTTTTTAGCTCCGCAAACTTGTTTTTTGAGCTATATGAGTTTTTTTGAGCATTTTTTAAACTAGGGTGGAAGCATTTTTAAAATTGGTTTAGAAGTCACAGCAAAAACAGGAGTGAGCCATGTAAGAGGGCTTCAGGTGTCTGAGTCAGAGAGAAACTGGCATAGATTATGTAGATAAGTAATTTTAGCCGAAGACAGAATAATGGATTCATCTGTCCCATAAAAGTGGAAATCCTCTCTGTGAAACTCCAGCTAATTTTATGTATAAGAATTATGGACACAGACTGGTTTTCATTTTGTTTTGTTTTGTTTTGTTTCGGGAAATAGGTTAACCTTGTCAAAGGTAACTGAGAGATAACGTGGCCATAGTGATGAAATCCTTTATGAAAAGGTAATACTGTCTTCATAGCTACCACAGCTGCAAGGACCAAGAAGTTCTCTTCCTATGTTTTTAACTAACACCCAAACTTCTCAAATGTAAAAATTCTGTTCTCTAACATGTCTTTCTTTATTGAAAATAGTAACACCTTTAAGAAAAAAACAATTATCCATTTTCACACAAGCTATCTGATAGAATACACTCCTTTTGGCCTAGGTTGTTTCCCCAACAAAGGAAACCCACAAAATTGTCACTCTCAGGAAAATAATCAACCAGTATCTCAGAGAGTTTAAAGAACATTCCTTTGTTGAGTGTCTAAAATGTCCCATGTCTGAACGTAGCCTATTAGGACTTGAAGTATTTTTAGGAAGACATTTGTAAGAATCAGTTCTGTTTTCTCTATTTTTTTTTTTTTTTTTGAGACAGAGCCTCAAGCTATCCCCCTGGGTAGAGTGCCATGATATCACAGCTCATAGCAACCTCCAACTACTGGGTTCAAGCGAGTCTCCTGCCTCAGCCTCCCAAGTAGCTGGACCACAGGCGCCCGCCACAATGCCCGGCCATTTTTTGGTTGCAGCCATCATTGTTGTTTGGTGGACCCGGGCTGGGGATTCGAACCCGCCACCTTGGGTGTATGTGGCTGGCGCCTTAGCCGATTGAGCCACAGGCGCCGAGCCTGTTTTCTCTATTCTACACAGCTTCTTCCATGGGAACTACTCACTGAAAGAAACTCCTCTTCTGAAACCCCATCTGTGTGTATCTCTGACAGCTTTATTCACTTCTTTCTCCCATAATCTTTTCTATGCTCCAAAACTCATTCTTGGGGGGGGGGGGAAGGAAACAGATTATTCTTTCATTCAATATTGAAAACAAACAAAAGAAATGAACTAGTTTCTCACAGTATGGCAAGATTAGAAGTCTCTATGCTGATAGATATAGTATGGTATAATGGATGCTTCTTCTGAACTTTGGGGAGCTCTACCACTCAATATTCTAGGTAAAATGCTGCAGGGTTTATTCCAATAAAAAAGGAAAACCCTCTGAACTCTTCATGTGGGCTCTTAGATTCTCACAAGAAAGAATTCAAATGTGAGCCAACTAGCAACATGTAAGTTTATTGAGATAGACACTGAAAGAGTAGGGGATCTTTCCCAGGTAGAGGGAAACTGCCAATAGGTCAATAGTAACATTTTTAAATTTTCTAAAATCCTGTTGGGAAATAGCCATACATGACCAGCATTGCCTTACAGTCAGGCCATCAAGGTTACTCATAAACTGCTGTTACAGATAGGTAAGTACAAACATTTGGGAAGGCATGTGATTTAGACATTCATCCATCTTTGGGGTGGGTCATAGGTCAACAGCTTGCTGGCAACGCCCTTGTTCTGGAGGTGGGGTCTGGTGTTAGTCAAATGGCTGCATTCAGGCTATTTTAACCATGTTTTTATGCCTCTCCTACCCCTTCATCAAGAGAGACACAAACTAAGCAACCATGACTGTAACTGAACTATTCTCCAAAACATGACTCCTGGCATAAGTACTATTCTCAGCTTGTTATTTTGACACCCTTTTGTAAGAGAAAATTACATACCTAAAGGAAATCTTCACTTTCTTGCTCCTTCTAAAGGGTAAAGGTGTCACCCTCTCTGCATCTAAATCACTATAAACTTTACACCTAAATCTGTGTAACAAGGCTTACATTTCATAAAGGTGCTTTTTCTCACCATCATGTCTTAACTGGGTCTTTACCAATATCCTTCCTTATTGCTCTAGGCAAATAATCATATTTAGGCCTGAGCTCCATGTTTTTGAGGCATAATTTTTTTGTGTAGTCTCACCTATGCAATAATGAAAACTATGAGATCTATTTCAGAAGAAATAAGACTTGTGTGTATAAGAAGTACTTAATCACCTTCCATTTGATCCTGCAATGCCATTACTAGGTATCTACCCAGGAGAATAAAAATCACTTTACCACAAGAACATTTGAACCAGAATGTTAACTGCAGTTCATTTCACAATTGCTAAGACATGGAAGCAACCCAAGTGTCCATCAACCCATGAATGGACTAATAAATTGCGGTATATTTATACCAGGGAATACTATTCAGCTATAAGAAAAGATGGAGATGTACATCTTTCATGCTTACCTAGATGGGGTAAAGTATCTTCTTAGTAAAGTATCTCAAGAGTGGGAAAAAGTACCCAATGTACTCAATAGTAATAGGAAATCAATATATAAACAAAATATATGACCACACAAAAGAAAAAACACAGATATAGTGGTTTCTCAGGCCAGTTTGTGTCTTGTATGGGGGAGGGGAAAGGAGAAAGAGGGGAGAAAGTAGGAAAGAGGTTGAGGTGATTTCAGGTTCTCACTTGACGTGCACAGTATGAGCCCCTGGGTGAAGGGCTCAACTACCCTTGTACTTTACCCTAGAATCAAAAATAATGTAACCTAAACATTTGTACCCTCATATTAGTCTGAAATTTAAAAATGAGAGGAAAAGAAGTGCTTATATCAGTCTGTATATGAGATAAATGTGTATGACATTTTTCTATTTATTATATTTCCAAAATTAAATCACAAAGAGATCTGCTTAATTGGCTTAGAGAAAAAAAGTCATATATATAAATTATTAGTTCAGAAAAATAACTAACACAAACGTCCTACAAGTTAATGTGACTTGACTAATCTTTGACAAATCAGAATATTGTCGGTTGATTAAAGAAGGCATATTTTTAGAGCTGTCAGCATGAAATATAATACAGACTCGACATTTCCCACCTTGATTTACAGGTAAAATAAGCTTATGTTATTTCTGTATTATACAATGTGACAGCAAAAAGAATACCTTAAAATGATTGCTAGATGTTTAATGTCCCATTTTTATTAGCAATGCAAGAATGCATCTTAAAAAGCAAGGATGTTAAAAGAGATGTAAGTAAGACAAAATTCCCATGTGAAAGATGTCTTCTGTGAACCTGAAGGTTTTTAACGCTCTCCTTATATGGAATGAAGGAAGAAGTTGAGGATGACAAGGAAAAACAACAGTAACCATTTAATATCAGGCTCACCTCCTCCGTCCAAAGCGGGGAAAAAATGTAAGAGATAAGATTTTCCCCATTCTAATTTTTTTTTATTAGAGAGAAACTAAAGATTATAAAACTGTTAGTAAACAATCTGACACTTTGACAAATTATACTACGAAAAAGCACATGCTTCTAGAAATGATGATTCATAAATTTGTCAGTCTAAAGATTGCTGGTATGACAATTGACAGTTACTTGCTTCCCACAGTCCATCAGAAATTATCACTATGAACTAAAAATTCTTTTTAATCTATGTAGCTGAAATTGCTAGAGATAAAAAGATAAATACTATATATGCAAGTACAAAAGGAAAGTAAGATGTAATTTTTGTGAGGAAAATTTATGAGATGGGAAGGTGCTTTGTTAAGGAAAATATAGTGCAATTTTATTCTAAAGAAGAAAAGTTGGCTATTTTTTTAAAAAGTATAGCATGAAAAACTATAAGGATAAGAAAGTGGCAGATGATTTGTGAAAAATCTTATAAAATACATTTTATGAAATAATTTCTATGGTATGTGTACCAGAAGTTCTTTGTATTTGTGGTAAAATTTGGCTGTAACCCTTCCTGTTGCTCATTGTCAGTCTGTTTGCAAGTACATTTCTTCCTGCTTGAATCTTGGGAGGATGTGTGATTCCAAGAGTTTGTCTATTTCTTCTACATTTTTTGAGTCTAGGTGGGTAGAGATTTTCACAGTGTTCACAGATGGTGTTTTGGATTTCTGTGGTCACAGTTTTAATATTTCCTTTTTCTTATCTGAGCTTATTTGGGTCCTTTATCTTCTCTTTCTGGATGCTCTAGCAAGAGGTCTATCGATTTGTTTATCTTTTCAAACAACCAACTCTTTGATTCATTGATTGTCCATATTTTGTTTCTTTTGCTATTTTGTTTTCCATTTCTTCTGATTCTGCTTTGACGTTATTTCTCTTCTTGTTTGGCTTTGAGTTTGGTTTCATCTTCCTTTTCTAGTTCCTTGAGATGTGTTATTACATTTCTGACTCCTCATCTTTTTCCCTTTCTGATGTAGACATTGATTTGCTATGAATTTATTTCCCCCCATAGGACTGCTTTTGCTGAATCCCATAATTTTGGGGTACCTTATGTCCTTATTTTCTGTGCAGTATTTAACTATTAATCATACATGTGAGCAACTTTGTGTATCAATAAAGTAAAAAACAAGGGAAAATGTAGATTAGGGATTCTAATGGTACCATTGGAGGTCCATAAACAATTGGAAACTATACACTGGTCTACACATCTCAGTTTGCACTATAGAATGAAGAGGAGTTTGTCAGGCATACACCACTCTAAACAAGCATCTTTTTGTAGAATTCTTCTTTCTTGGATTGGCATAACTATAGATAAAATTATGATTAGAAATATGTTATAGATCTTACTATGATAGCTGATTCTACTGCAAAGGCTATAGTTGGCCAGGAAACCTTTAAAAATTCTCTTGTTAAGATTATTTCAGATGGCATGATTGTATTAGACTGTCTATTGTCTGAACAGGAAAGAATATATACAATAACTAACATCTCCTGTTGCACTTGAATAAATATGTCCAAGTTATTTAAACTCAAATGTGGTAAATCAACAAACAAGCTGCTTGGTTAAAGCAAGTAGGTTTCTCATCTAGCTCATTTTTATATATTTATTTTAATAAGTTTGGTTCACATGATCTCTGTTAAGGGTTAGCTTCCTGAAAGCCATCATAATCATGACAGTTTTCCTGGTGTACTGTATCCCTTTAAGAGTCTTAAATAAATGCTCTTTAAATGCTCTTATGCAGATATTATAAACCAAATGTGCTCAATACTGCTGAAAACACAAAGAGAACATAAAGAAACTTTTAGCTGACCTGATGTCAAGTTTTATAAATTCTGTTTTGAGACCAAACAGGTTTATTCTGATGGAAATAGAGAGTGGCACCAATGCCCAAGGTTTGGGAAGGAATTCTTAAATTCAATTAAATCTTGCCTAGAGCTGGCTCCATACATAGTGGACTGCAAAATAATTCCATACATAAACAAACCACAACCTGACTTAAGAGTGTATTCTTGTAATAATATCTGAGTCGTAGCCAGTCATAGTAGCTAAGATTCAGCCAATCACTGGTTACCACATAAACACATGTCCATATAAAGCAAATGCCTCCTCATACCATGCCCAAATAAGACACATACCAACATGTAACTAATCAAACTGTTTCTATATGGCACTTTCTTTTTCTGTCTATAAATATTGTCTGCCCTTATTGCTGGAAGGAACTATATGATTTTCTACTGTTTCAGGTTTCTACTTAAGTTATAAATCGTTCTGAGTTTAATAAACTCTGCTAAATTTAATTATTCTCAAGTTTTTCTTTTAATATCTATTAACAAATAATCCTGTCAATAGTTAGAGATGTGATCATCAGCTTGTTCAGGAGGGTTTGATATAAATGGTGTCTTTTACAGAAGCTCATGTCTCCATAATTATTTTTTTAAAACGAGGTGCCTTTTCTTCTGTGTAACAGATATTGAGTCATTTCAGGCTTATCCCTCCAAAAATCAGCTGAGTTGATGCTGAATTGCAGTTTTGATAAGATTTAGTATCTCTCATAAAGCCTTCTTTCAAGCACCTAGGCAGACCTTCAAAGACTGAGCTGGGAGCTTTGTGTTTCCTTCAGGGCCCAGCTCTTTGTCCAGTCCTGGACTCAAATCTTTGTCTCTTCAATGTAATCAAACTTCAGAAATCTCCTCTTTTAAAAGTGTTAAGTGAAATCTTATATCTTTAAGAAACATAACTTCAGAATTGGACAAATGTCTGAAGAAGGAAATAATCCCACATTTGAGGACTCTGAACTTTTTGCTACTTTTCTTTAGAAATGATGACATCAACAAAAATTTTGAATGCTTTGCTTTCCTACAATAGTTCTACTTTTCTCAGGTGAAGCCATCTTTTAACTATTCTGGAAACAACTAAGATCAGCAAACACCCTCAGGAAAAAGTGTGCTAAGAATTGTCAGGTAACCACTCTATGCTTCTACCTTTTCAAAATTAAATATCCTATTTTATTTGTCTGATGCCTTTATTTTTTCTGATGTCATTTTATTTTTCCAGTTTTTGTTCATGAAAGGAATATTGTGTGCAGCAAATTACTCCACTCTAGCCAAAAAAATTTATATTTATATGTGTGTGTGTGCGCGTGTGTGTGTCCAAAATGTGTTTTTCTCCCCTTTATCAATGATAATAGTCTTCTCTGGTCTGTCTTGTAGATAGAATTAACTGTCTCTTTGACTAAGCTCTAAAAAATAAAATATGAGGGGAAATGATAGTTCAATTTTTCTGTTCTCTTGCCTTAAAGAAAGTTGTTTGCCCAAGGTTTTCACTCTTTTTCTCTCCTAAAAAGGCAATGTGAGGGTGGTGACCTCTGATCAGTCATGCGAAAGCTTCTCTCTCCCCACTATGAGTGACCATGTGGAGCCCAGTTTCCCTACTATCCTGGAGCACTGATCTGCTGACTTCTAAAGGAGAGTTAAATAAAATCAGGTCTTGCCTATGCCAGGGACTCTCTGTATAGCAGGTTAGCCCGTACTCTAAAGTACTCAAAAATAACTGAATAGCAAAAGATGTTCCCATTAATAGAAATAGAAGACAGAGAAAACAGGGAAGATTCATATATCACGGGTGAGGGTGAAGAAAGGAGCCCACACCTCAGGTGTGCACGAGCAAAATGTTTACGCAAAAGCAGTCATTAAAAGTTAAAGGTAACATAAGAATTATGGGAAAATTTGGAAAATGTAGAAAATAAACTAGGAAGTCAAATTCAACAAACGATTATTCTGTGTCTATCTGCATACCTTTTTTTAACTTTAATAATTCATCATACTAAGACCAAAACACTTAACCTTCGCATTAGTGGGTAGAAAGTAAACTCATAATCTCTGTATTCCCAACTAATTGAAAACATATTAATAATATATAATTTGACTTTTCTGTTCACTGACTTCTTTGGTTTTCTCAAACCCCAAAGTGACATTTTAAGAGATATTTTACCTTGGCCTTTATAAAGATTTTAAATATTCCAAAACATAAAAAAAAATTTAATATAAATGATAAAATAAAGTTTTTTATATATCATGATAACTGATAAATGCGGTTAAATTATCCATCTTTCCATTCTAATACAAAAGAAAAATGTCATATATTAATTATTCTACCACCCTTTCAAATATTATAAATGTTTATCTCTTTAGTCTAAGATTTTTGAAATATAAATCTGTTCTAAAATATTATCTTATAATACATATACCAATTTTTTAATGCTATTAAAAGAATCGTCTTACTTAAAATGAAGCTAAGACATATATTTTTCAGGGGATAGTATTAAAAAATAATTGAATTTTTTACTGAAAATCTGTTAAGTAATTATAGGGACCAATGTCCATTGATGGCATTGACAAAAAGAATGAATTATCTCAGCATTGTTCGACTGGCCTGAAAGATGAAACTTTTTTAAAGATGGTTGGCAATAGAGGGAGGGGGGTGATTCCATAGAGGGAAGGTTAATGGTGGGATCTCACCTATGAACCATATTACAAGGGTACAAGTCAAAGCTATCAAGTATTGAAGACAAATGTCTTAACACTGTGGTTAGGTCAATGAGGTGAAAGCTATGTTAATTAGTAGGATGTAAGCACTTCAATTTTTACAAATAATCAACACATTGAATCCCACAAAGGCATAAATGTATTCATGATCTATGTATATATGACTTAACAAAAAAAAGTACAAACACTGGCAAAAAAAAAAAAAAAAAAGAGCTTTGTCACTGCTTACTTGAAATAGACTTCTGGCTTATATCTTGAGCAACAGTGTTCAATACATATTTGAATATATATTTTATCATATTGGTTGGTTATATTAATATAAATGGGTTAGAAAATAAAAATTAAGTGAATACCTTAAGGCAAAATTATCTTTATATTCATTAAATGTTATGGGTGTAAAAACTTTTAATATTTATCTACAATAAAATCATTCACTTATCAGAATACTATTTTTCTAGAGTTCACCCAATTAATTATGCCTGGAGGGGAAATAGGAAGAGCTCTTCCCTGGAGAATTCACTTTCTTTGTGTGAGATCCTTGCAGGTGACTCTTGCCTAAGGTATTGGACCCTTACTCCTCTAGGAAATAATTATAAAAATCCCAATGGAAAAAGATAGTGGCATGATTACAGAGGTCAGCTGTAGACTGGGGATGGCTCTCATTATTGTTAAGTCTTATTTAACATAAAATATCCTAGCATCATTATTGAAAAATATACTAACTCATTTACTGAAAAATGAATAGGAAATCTTCAAATTTCCTTCATACTTTTATCAATCTTAGTCTTTATGTTATAGAATGCTAAAACTTACAGCTAAAAGAAAACTAGCAGGTCACATCATACTAATTTGCTTTTCAAATTGTATCGCTTTGAGTTACAATGTATGCAAATAAATTTACCATGTATTGTTCAAAAAATGTAGTTCTACATGAAATTAAGCACCATATAGTAAATAGTGAAATATTATAGATGAATCAATTAGCTAGCAGTTATCTAAAACAGTACACTTTAGTAAGTCAACATCTTTGGCATACTAGTAAGAGTACAATTTTAAAAGCATATGTTAACATTTACTAAATTACATTTTTAGTATTTCCTGATATGGAGTGAATGTATACATAACAAATTTGGGGAAAATAAATAATGTAGTGTAATTTTTGAGTTCAACAACATCAAATGTAATGAATAAAAATTATGCAGCATCTATCAATGAGAATTGAACAAATCCATTATAAGAATACATTTCTAGAAAATATCAAATATAGTGCTACTAACACTTTCCAAAGAGAAAGATGTCTAAGCACCTTTTTCTTTAAGCTGTTCAATTTTACACAAATAATGCAACTAGAAAGAGTAAGTAGGAATTACATTGGAAACTTGGTGTAAGTATTTCCATTACATGATCCAACTTTTAAACCATCTGGGCGCCGTGCAAATTTTGCAACCCCATTTCTGCATGTTTCTGTGTATATGTACATGTCAGAGTGAGTGAGGCTTTAGTAGAATAGTGAACCAATCATCTCACAAATGTCATTTTAAATAAATGATACATGTTGGCAGATAACAATTACTGAGGTGTAAGATTAACAATACTACTTGAAATTAGTTTTATCTCTGCATTCAGGCTTTTAATAATTTTTTCTTCTTTAAATTATAACATTTAACCCACACAGAGCAAAGTGAATGTTTACAGTGAATGTTCATATATAAAAAAATTATACCAAAATGCTTTCAGAAGCATTATGCTACACAAGTAGTATCTGAGCCTTTAAACATAGTAAAATTATAAAATATATTCTATTGAAGACTTTGACACAAAAAGCAATTGGAGTCAGAAGTAATCTCAGAGAATGAATTCTCCTGCTGTTACTTTACTTGAATGCATGATTAACAATGCCATTTTCTTTTGATTTATAATATGCAAAGGGTCCTACAGAAAAGATTTTCACTAGATTTTTAGTAATTATTGATTTCTGTAATGTGCTTTCACTTCTGACAGTAATATTTTATAACTTTGGTCTTGTGTTTCAAAGATTTAATTAGCCTACCTTTATAGTAAGTAGGAAAAAAAATCATTAATATAAAATTTGGTTAAATATAATAAAACAGCTGCTGGAAAAATTGTGAAAGATAGGCAATAATAAACATAAGCTTTTTATACTACAAATTAACACAGACCTAACAATTCTTTATTATAAGTAAAAATTCACATACATATCATATGCATGTACACGTTTATGTGAAATTGGTCACTATTTGCACTTTCCATTTTAGTGGGATTTCACTGTTATCAAGATCTTACAGATATAGCTACTTTGATGTATACTTTTATAAAGTCTTATTTTAACGTTCATCTAGTAAACACCGTAATTTACCCAACTAACCTTATTTTCTTCACTTTGATAATTTTGAGGTTTGATATGAACGGATATTACCGAAGCTAAATCATGACTGTTCATGCTCATTCCTAATTGTTTTGTGTAGATGTTAACCTTGAGTAAAGTACAATATATTTGGACAGTGTTACACTATTTTTATATTTTGTATGTGTGAGAGAGAGAGAGAGGAAGAGAGATACAGCAAGTTATTAATTATTTCATATTAGGTCCAAAATTATTAACCTAAAATAATTTTGTATTTCTAGATTAAAAATCTTATTCCATTAATCTAGGGCTAGGGTAGATGACTATTAAGTGTGCAGTTATAGAAGTAGTAGAAATAGAATTTTTTAAAGGAAATCACTTAATTTGAGGAGAAAGAGGATACACATTGTTTAAAATATAATTTAGACATTTGTGCTTTGACAGTTTTTTTTTTTCCAAATTTATTTTTTTTTGTTTGTGTGTTTGTTTAAGACAAAGCCTCAAGCTGTTGTACTGGGTAGAGTGCCAAGTGCCATGGCATCACAGCTCACAGCAACCTCCAACTCTTGGGCTTAAGCCATTCTCTTACCTCAGCCTCCCAAGTAGCTAGGACTACAGGCACCTGCCACAATGCCAGGCCAATTTTTGGTTGTAGCCATCATTGTTGTTTGGTGGGCGGGGCTGGATGTGAACCCGCCAACTCTGGTGTATGTGGCTGGTGCCTTAGCCACTTGAGCGATAGGCACTGAGCCTTATGTTGCTTTTGAAATCATTTTTTTATTTCAGAAAAGTATTAGATTTTGGCCATGAAAGTTTTATTTCTTAATAGTCCATTATAATGTCTTGCCTTTATAGGCTTGTGATTAATCACAGGAAAATGATAGTAATTATTTTGAAACAAAAGATTGATTTTCTTGTTCCTGAACTATACTTTAATAAACTTAGCATTTCAGCCTCCTCACATTGAAAAAAAAAGTGATACTTTTTTTGATGAGTTCATGATGTCAGCTAAACTTCTAATGGGTTACATTTTAAATAGTGTTATATTCATTCCTAATTAGCATTCTATAGTAAGAGTTAATTTTACAATATAGAATTTAACCTTCATAAGTTTCTTTATGTGGAACAGAAACCTTCTATGCTGTCTCCAAAGCCTGTACTTTTGAATTTATTGGAAATAGCCAAATATTTCATTACCTTTATATTATTCATTTGGATAAATGTCCATGAAAATCTGTATTACAATTTCAAACCCTAGAATGGAAACCTGGATATTTATTTCCATACGAGTAGAGATTGAGCAATAAAAAACTAAGCTTGCTTTGTGTTTCCAGCTCAAATGAATACAACACAGGTGTGTGGACAAACACACACAGTCATAAATAGGATGTCACCCATCAGAGAAACACTGGCATATCTACCCACCTCAAAGGATATTTCATTTGAAAGTAAAGCAAAATTAAGTATTTCTTTCAGAAATTATGTTCTTAGACTTTCTAGGACCATTGTCCCCATTTCTAAAATCAGATTGTTAGCTTATCGTTTGAGTTTTAAGAGTCCTTTGTATATCTTCAATACTAGTTCTTGAACAGATGTGTCCTTAGCAAATATGTTCTCCCAGTCCATGAACTTGTCTTCTCATCCTCATAATACTATCTTTCATAAAACAGGGTTTTAATTTTACAGAGGTCCACATTATCGGTTACTTCTTTCATGACTCATATCTTTGGTGGTGTATCAAAAAAAAGTCATCTCCTTACCTAATGTTGCCTAAGCATACACCCGTGTTATCTTCTAGGAGTTTAATAGTTTTGTATTTTACGTTTAGGTCTGTGATACAGTTAAGTTTTTCTTTTATTTTTTTAGGGCTGCTAGGTCTTATCTAGATTTCCTTCTTTCACATTGAATGTTCAGGTTTTCCAGTTTTATTTGTTGAAAAGACCATCTTTTCTATGCTATTATATTGCCTTTTACCCTTTTTCAAAGATCAGATGGAGTATATTTCTGTAGGCTTGTTTGGGGGCTACGTTCTAATGATCTATTTGTCTGTTATTTTACCAATACTAGACTGTCTTGACCATTGTAGCTTCATAGAAAATCTTGAGACCACTCAGCACAGAAGATACACAGATAGCAAAGGAGCATGTGAAAAAATTCTCCTCACTGTCTGTCACTGGAGGAATGCAAATGAAAACGAGACACCACTAAACTCCCACAGAATGACTAACACCAAATGACCATATGTGGGGGACAACAGAAATTCTCATTAATTGCTAATGGAAATGTAAAATTACACAACCACTTTAGAGGCTGGAGGTTTCTTACAAACTGAACATACTCTTACCATTTGATCCAGATTCACGTTCTGGGTATTTACCCAAAGGTGTTGAAAACTTATGTTCATGCAAAAAACTGCACACAAATGTGTATAGCAGCAGCTTTATGACTAATTGACAAAACTTGGACGCAAGAAAGATGTCCTTCAATAGATGAATAGTCTGGGCAGCGCCTGTGGCTCAAAGGAGTGGGGTGCTGGCCCCATATACTGGAGGTGGTGGGTTCAACAAAAAAAAAAAGAAAGAAAAAGAATGAATACTGCTTTTATGTTACTTCCTATTAGATAAAGTTAAAATTTTCTAGGTTGGTTTCCTTGTACTTTATCATAAAAATTATTAGAACTGTAAGTGAGGCAGAACAGAATTAAGAGACTACTTTCACTGTTTTCCAGAATTCTGACCTTCTGACAATGAAGTTTGGTGGACCAAATCCCCATCTCTGCATCTGGCTGACAGTGACAGGTGGCTGGGGATCCTCTTTGTCTTGTAACATTACCAGTAGAGAAATGAACAAGTAGGCTCGGCACCTGTGGCTCAATCAGCTAAGGCGCCAGCCACGTACACCTAAGGTGGCAGGTTCGAATCCCCAGCCTGGGCCCGCCAAACAACAATGATGGCTGCAACCAAAAAATGGCCGGGCGTTGTGGCGGGCGCCTTTGGTCCCAGCTACTTGGGAGGCGGAGGCAGGAGACTCGCTTGAGCCCAGGAGTTGGAGGTTGCTATGAGCTGTGATG